>JAFJYG010000810.1:0-24062 GCA_017366145.1 Cadophora sp. M221
GGGGATATGCTAGTGATGTTGGGGAGAGGAGGGTTGGTGGAGAGAGGGTGGATGTTGTGATAAGTCCTGTTGTTTATGTGGTTGGTGAGGGGAGTAGAGGGGAGATGGTTAGGAGGGTGCTTGTTAAAGCTGTGGTTGTCGTTGGTGGCGATGAGTACTGAGGGAGCGCCGATTTGCCGAGCGGAGAAACTTACTTAGAGATAGCCCTTGCATATTAGGGAGGCATTTAATCTAACAGTGTTCAATTTGAAGGAAATTTTTGATTATATCGCTTTTGGATTGTGTGCGGATTGCCCTATAGGGTGAACAAAAGAGTACACCGGGAGAGAGTTTTTTGGTTCATGCTTGTGTTCTTGGGCTTAGGTCTCCCTGGAGTTCGGAAACAGCAATGGACCCTCGTTCGGGACCACTACGTTTCTTAAAGCTAAGAAGAGCGTTTTAGTAACTTATAATAGAAGATTTTCATAGAGTACGTTGAAGCGAAAGTCTTGCATGTAATCAATTCAGACCAAGTCAACAAATAAGCGAGGTCATCCTCCTGGCGGTCCTGGTGGTCCCATCTCACAAACATATGTATTCTAGTCACCGCTGTGCTGGAGCTCAACAACTAATTCCATGCAATCGAATAGTCAAAATCAAAGTCAAGATCCTACTGCTCGCCCCAATATACACATTGTAAAGCCCACTCTGCAGTCTCCAGTTCTACGCCTCGACATCTTACTCACTCATTCTCCTCATCAAATCAAAGCCGAGACTAGCAATCCTTCCAGGCTGCACACCAACCTTTTCAAAATCGTTTCCGCTTTTCTTTCGTCCACTCGCAATAGCAAGGCGGACGGGAGGGGCAGTGAGGCGGATAGAGATTGGAAAACGCGATAGTATGTCAGATTGTGGCTAATGTAATTCTTTGGCCCTGTATCAATACTGCAACCGTTTGGAATAACAAAATTGTGGCAGAATGGTGTTTTTTTGAGGGAGTGCTAGCATCGTCGCAATCACGTTTGTCTACCATGCTGACCAAAGGCCATGTACCCAGCTCAGTAATGCTCCTAGCAGGCTCCGGCTTGGAGGACTTGCCGTGTCTCGAGAGTCTATAAGCTTTTCCCTTAAGGCCTCCTCCACATCCTTTGCCGTCTCAAACTCTTCGTTCCAACACGCACGAATAATATCTCCTACCAACAGTTCGTCCGTGTTTGGGAACACTTCGTTGGCGTAGTTCTTCTCCGCTTGGTCCTCAGTCATTTCTGCAAACGGTATCTTCCGCGCCATAGTTTCGTAGATAGTACAACCTAAAGCAAAGAGCTCTCGTTTTTTATAATCTCGCGATTGCCACGCTCTCCCGCGAAGAGGAAGCTCGAAGCGGACTTCCTCCGCGCCAAGTGGCTCTTGATTATCAATCTTCGAGCCTCCAAAATCACCAATCTTAACTAACCAATCCTCAAAGACGAATACATTACGACAACTAAGATCGCAATGAAAGACATTCTTAGAGTGTATATATGCCATTGCACCCGAAATCTGAATCGCCATTTTTAAACGAGTTTGTTTAGTCGGAGCTGTACGTTTGAGTATTAAACTTCGAAGGTCACCCTCGGCCCGCTCAAGCTTTAAAGAAAACGTGTCTTTGGCAACCAACACTTGACCGCCGTACTTCAAAATGTAGGGATGAGAGCCAAGGCGCAGATAGACGGTATCCTCGACGGCAAGAGTCGCTCTACTGTCTTCGGTGGGCTGATCTCATTTCACAGCGCCCATCATGCCAAACTTCGTAGCCTTTGAGGATGAAGCGCGTGTCAGGTTCGTAGACGGACACGATGCCCGATGAGCCGGTGCCCAGAATACAAGCCATTCGATCTGAAGAAATTCTTGATCAGGAAGCTATAAATAGAGACACTAGGAATATGATGTCTATAGCGAGATTGATCAATTAGTTCGCGCCCCGGGTTGCAGAAGAAATATAGGGAGTGCGTTAGGAGAAGTTTGAGAGAGCGGGGCATAGAATGAGGACTTGGCTGGAGCACTGCAGCTTACCATAGTGTTTATATCAAGTAGGGCTCGTTGAAGTTCTCAGCGGTTTGACAGGCACACTAGGCACAACGAGTTGTGTTGTTCGGATGAAGCTTGAACGGGTGCTTGGTCTGCTGTGCAATAGATTTCGACGCGGGTTGAAGTTCCATGATTTGCATCACGTGGACGAGGTGGCGCAGACGCTGTGGCGCCTTCCCTCGTGATTCAACACAAGCAAGTCAGGACGAACCTTTCTCACTTCTTACCTTCTCAAGGGGCGCGTTTGGCAAAGCGAAGTGCGCATTTGATAGACGTGATGCGTTGCTATTGATTGTCTGTCTGGCAGACCGAGATGGCAGCAATGCCACCGGGGGAGGTGTAGGCAACAAGACTAGGAACGAGCTCACTCGAAAAGGTTGTTGGATGGCGCGAAAAACCAAAAGGTTTACCTTCGGGACTCGCGACCGCGAGATACGGCTCGCATAGGCTGCGTTTGAATGTCAATCCTCAGATTCGGCATCGAAAGCACTTTGATTTCATTTCATGTTTCAAGTTCTGGCGCCTGAATTTGAATATTGAAGTTGGACTGAGCGGGTTCTTGAGCTCTCGAATACAACCACACCCCCATACTTCAAGCCACGAGCCCAATTTGTCAACCACAACCGCAGCCCTTTCAATTTCTACAACGCATCGCAAACGCTACTTCATCCTCATAATATTCTGTCATGCCACCAATCCCAGTATCCTCCAGTCCTGAAGTTACAAGCAAGCCTTGTCAAAGAAACAACACCCTCAAGCTTTCCTGTTCGGGCATGGCTCTCCTCTGCCATGGATATGATAGTGATATGGAGGCGCGGTTCGTGGATCATGAAGTAGAGCGGAGCTGATTTGTGGCTTGGAAACCGAGTTTTTGAGACCTCGCAGGAGACGGAGGCAATCGAACATGATGTCGTCTTTGTGGGGTCCAATTGGCATCACTCCTCTTGTGTCCCAACCCAGCATCTCTTCAATGTCGATGGTGGCGTAAGCGTAACTCTTCGAGGCAAATAACCTAGGTTTAGATTTCTCGTGCGTGTTGGCGTATATCTTTTCCACTGAGGCGCGAGACAGAAGGATCCTCTTTGTAATCAACTTGAAAATCATATCGTCCACGGTCATATCCATGAGCACTCCCAAGTTGTACTTCTCAGCGAAGCCATACAGGCCAACGAACTCATCAATTTCCTCGATGACATCAAGGGTTCCCTTGTAGAGCCAAGCCATGAAGTATCCGAAAGCCTTCGCATTATCTTCTGGAAGTGTAGCGGACAGGGTGGTTGCTTCTCTGAAATTGCCATTGAACATAGCAGCGAAGACAGGGGTTTTGTCACACAAGAGCGCTTTGTGGACTTTGAAAATGTTGGTTTGCCCAGAAGTTCCGACCGTAAGGGTGACAATCTCGCCGCCAAGTTGTCTGTTTGCAGTCAGCACCGAATTTCACTGTGAGGCTGAACGATTTGGGGAACAGGCCACTGACTCGCCGAAAGAGGGACCCATGTTGTTAGCAGTAATCGTGAGCTTAACTTGAGGGCTTCGTACGACTGATGGAGTTGTTCGGGTTTTGGAAAGGTGAAATCGTGAACGGACACCAGCAACGTGAATGCTGAAAACGCGTTAGTATCCGAGGTCATGTTTCATACGAGGTGGGAGAAACATACAAGTGGTAAACGTAGCGCGATAGTATTTCTTTCTCCCTTGGAAGATTGAGCTGTGTTGTTAGTCGCGATCTGAGGTTGTAAGGTTGAAGTTCAGCGCGACGAACGTGGAGAACATGTTTGTTTTGCAAGACTCGCTTCGCTAGCGCGGCTAGCCTAGACCCACATGCAAGATAGATACACGTGAGCTTCCTTCCCATGTCGCCGTAGGAGGATGAGAATAGCAAGTGAATTGTTTGATGATTCTGGATTCACTTCCCTTCAGGATGACGGGAGACATAGAAAAGTAATTGCGCTGCTGCACTCTGGGACCACGGGGACGAGTTGTGGGAAGCATACAGCGAAGTAGTTCTACATTATGCTTCTGATATCTTCATATCTCGAGAGGACAGTATTACTGGGGTATTGGGAGAATAAGACTGTGAAAGAAGTAAAGTTGCAAGTGAAGGACAAAATTACAAGGTATCCGGGCCCTTTTCCCTTCTCACGACTTTCCAAATGTCATAAATTTTGGTTGTGACTTTGGGCTTTCGTTTATTGATGGAGTGGTTGAGCCACAAGCCGCAGGAGAAATATAAACTCATCTAATTTGGGCTGACCATAGGCACTGCCACCTCCCCCCTCCCTCACAGACTAGAAGTTCATTCTTAAAGCAGACCTCCACTCGTGCGTGCCAACTAAGGATCTCCGCAGATCACTACCGGCAAAAGAATCCACTATTCTCCCAGGACGATTATGTAGGCTCAGTCAACAGAAAACCTTTAGAAAGCGCGGCGCTTTGGAGCTTCAACAGTTGCTTTCATCCAGCTTTCACTTTTCCTTCGCGTATGGACAGACCTCATTTTTCCCGTGTTGGTGGTAGTCACAGGGTGGTGCCAGCTTTGGATTTTCGAGACGCTTCTTGTCATTCCTAGACTTAAAATGGTTCAAAACCCTCAACTGAGTGATACCGTCTATCAAGATCTCTTGGGCCATCTTGCCAGTTGGTGCTAGCGTAGAGGATGTCCATGAGACAGACGATTCCGTACTTCTCCGCGAATACAAAGAGGCCGATGTAATCGTCCGATGTATGTCCCAAATCTTTCACTGTACTTTGTTATAGCCACGAGGCGAACATATCGAAAGCTTTCGGATTATCTTCAGGGAGGGTTGCTTCGCCGGCTTCACCTTCGGTAAAGTTGCCATTGAACATTCGATCGAAGACTGGCGCTTTTTGACAGAGAAGGCTCTTGTGGATATGGAAATCTTGCTTCCTGGATCCTTCGCTGACAGAGATCTTCACCACTTCGAAGCCGTAACTCCTAATAGTATGTTAGAAGGTGAAAATTAAGATCTTGGGCAGATACTCACTCGTTGAAAGATACGTTCGGCGACACGGTCTTCTCTGGGGTTCGGCCTGCTGGAGTTGAAGTCATTGCGTTTGAGGCTGGCAGGGAGAGTGTGGCTGGGGTCGACACGGCTGAAGCTAAACTCAAGGAAGTCGATTGATCCAAAGACGACATCGCTGAAGGAGGAAGTTCTACAGGAAGAAAAAAAGTAAGTACCAACCCTCTTTACTGGCATTCAAAGTGTAAACTTACATGCTGAGATCAATCAGATGGTCCTGGTTTACTGGCTCGAGTCGCGTGGAATCGAGGTTGTAGAGTACTCAACGTTAGAGTCGAAGGTCAACGGCAACTTAATTGAGGATGGAAGTTGAGCGTGAATGGGGAACTGTTAAAGTTGTTGTAAATGGAAGGAGTTGATGTTCTGAATTGGTTTAGTTGATGGAGAAGGTGGCGGTTTGGGATCAAGTTAAGCGCCAGCAGTGAATCAAGCGAAGAGTACACCAGAAACATGTTCAGCTATTTCAGATGTCATTCACCTTTGAGAATATTGTATTCAAAAGCCATCAAACTTCAATATTTCTCCTTGTGGCACAGAGAAAAAGAAACAATTCCATGGCTAGTGGAGTCGAGAACGCGCTCTTCCGTTTTTATTCATCATCTGAACTTCACTTGTAACTATTATCGACTCTCCTACAATAAAACTTTGTTGAGATCTGGTCTGAAAACTTACATTTATAAAACATGTGATCTTTATCAGCAACTAGGCCAATATTTTCTTTAGCTCAAGTCACGAAATGTTATTTGTCGGTTATTGTTTGATGTTACGACCTTCTGATCATTTCTCTGCACACTGTCTTTTGTACCAGGGACATGAAACATTGTTCAGGAAGATGTCGCTCTCCATCCAGTCTTTATTCCTAGTTAAAGGAAATATTGGAAGTCCTCAAAGAGAATAGTAGTACATTCCCTGGGGTCGGAGCTCAAGATCTATCATCCATTCGGAATATCAAACATCCATCTGCTGCCATCCCCGTCATCCAGAAAATTACAAATACGCAAATTTTCAAGTTCACAACTAGCTTTTTTTTTCTTGAAATGTGTCATCAAATTGAAGCAACCCCACATCATCGAGGATGTTCTACTTCCATTCATTCTGCTCTGCGATAATTCATCCTCTTATAGCTCAATCCATTTATCTCTTCCTGCTATCTTAACCTATTATGCGTGAGTGCCAAAAATTGACGTCCTCAAGCAGCAAGGAATGTTTTGGTTTTTTTTACTTAGGCCACTTAGACCACACCGCAGAAAACGGACACATTATTTAGGTGAAGGAATTGTCCCATAAATATTTTTCTATTGAGTAGGGTGTTCCAGATTTTTCATATCTGGGAGATAAATCTACCAAGTACTTCTACTCTGAATCCCCAATTCTCCCCTAACAAAATTCACCTCAATCAAAGCGTCCTCAGCACCTAGTCCAACCCCCTCACACGCGTATCTCTAACAGGTCTACCACACGCAGAAACAACACCCTCCTCTTCCCCCGAAATCCTAAAAACCGTCTTATACTCAGGGTAAATCCAGCACAACTCCTCATAATCATTCTCAAAGTAATGCTCCATAGCCACCAGCGTCTCCCGCAGATCAACCCCATCACCTAAGTCATACTCATCGACTTGATCACAATGAATTTCAATATCCTCCAACACGCCCTCGGGATCTTGAGCGGTGACGTCGATCCACTCGCAGACTTTGGTATAACCGGCGTTGAAACCTTTGTTTGAGACCTCGATCTTTAATTGCGTTGCCATCTCGGGCTGTATTGGCAGTCAGCACAATGCTATTTTCATGGTGCGAGGGCAAGCAAACCTGATCGTAGAGGATTTTGGCTAGAGTCCATGTCTTGAAAATGCGGAAGGCGTGGGAATTGGGATCCAAAGAGGGGCAGTCGCGGAGGATATCAGCGTACATCATTTGGGCTTTTGAGGCAGCTTCGAAGGCCTCGACGAACTTCGCCTGCAAAGCCTCTGCGCCGTCTTGACTGTCCAATTGTTCCATGAAGACGGCGGCTTGAGCTTCGGTGAGCCACTCGTCGAGAGGAAGATTCATGGTTGAGGCGACGATTTCATCGTATTCCTCGGATCGGGTTTCGAGTCCAGCTGGTGCCAGTGTACTGATGGCTGTGAGAGCATGCTCTAGCTCGACTGAATGAGTAGGTTTGATTGGGGTTTTAGACACAGGGGGCGTGCTGAAGTGTGTGAAGAACGTCTCAACGCTGGAAGCTCTGTTGTAGGTGCAGGGCGTGTAGAGATCCTTGGTGGTAGACGTTGAGCTGCATGGTGTTTGGGGAGCAGAATACGACAGAGGCTCTGGGAAGATTTGGCAAAAGTCAGACATTTTAGTAAAGACTTACAGCTGCTTTCGATATTGGGTGTTGCACAACTGCGTCTTGATTTCTGATTTCGAAGTGCGTGGCGCAGTTGAGGATGCGGAAATGTTGGGGGACGCGATGATATTGCGAAAGTTCTGATGCGAGTGCTAACTGCCGATAGAGAGAAGTGTCGCTTGCAAGATATCGAGCGAATTGAAACCAATTGAATTGTTTGGCTGCAATGGGAAGCTCCAAGTGAAATTGTGACGTGGGGGTGGTTGTGGGAGAACAGTGGTTTATGTGTCGCGAAATGATGGAGAGGAACTGATGGTGGTAATGAAGTACTCCCTCGATATAAGCACGTTGCCGAACTTGCAAAGAACAATAGGAATGAGTTCCTATTGTGAACAGCATCGGAGGCGAGCTCAGCGGTGAAGTGAGAGCTCACGGGTTCTTCCGAAGTTTGGGGACAGGCTTCACGATCACATCAAATCCAAGCATTTATACCGAGTGCTGGACACATAAAAAAAAGCGACATGATCATCCTATAATTACTGTCAATCCTTCAATATTTGTTGATATTAGGGAATGGTAAAAAGCGCATGGAGGTATTCCAAAATAACAATGTCTGTTTACGAAGCCGAAGAACAGCAAATGCGATAACACAACTCACGAGATAAAGGAAAGTAAAAAAGGTGAGAAAGAGTCTCGAAGAAATACATTGTTTCTTTACGATAAATAATCACATATCAATTATCAATTCAAATAAATAAAAGTCGTCAAAATGAAAAGGGCAGGTTGCATGGTAAGCGAGGAATCCAGGTTGTTTTGCCCCTGAGCCAGCCACAGCGCCAAGTCGCTTAGTGAGTGCTGTCGCCTGAAATGATCCCTGACAATCCTGGCACATGACCAACTCGTGCCTAAAAAGCCCACTGTTTCTGGCAACCATCGCTCCTGTTGCCTGACAACACCTCGTGATTCCGTGTCTGATGCGCGTTGGTCTGTTTCTATTTTGAGATAGCGCGTCTATCAATTTTGTCAATTGAAATGCATATAAACAGACTTCGCGTCTTCATGTTTTGAGTTGGAGATCATACTTGAGATCAAATATTCATTGGAATGTCTCCAAGAACATTTTCAGTCTCTTTCACTTACCAAATCGATTGATATTTATATATTCCGCCATCATGTCTTTTCATCTCTTCACATCTTTCCCAGCCGAGATTCAAGGATTGATTGTGGAAGCATGTCCACCGAATGATCAGATCTGCCTACGTCTGACATGGTAAGTTCAAATGTTGATTCCCATCAGACAATTACGAACTAACTAACAACCCAAAGTAAATCTCTCTACTACACTCCCGTCCCAAAAACATCCATCTCACTAGAGACAACCGACCTCGGCACCTCCTCTCTCTGCGGCAAAGACACCACCACCTCAGACTGGTCAAGCCGCTGGACCCATCGCCAAGAATGCCATAAGCTCTCCTACGAAGCGATATGCACGCGGAACAAACAACTCGGCAAACCCACACCTGAAATGAAGAAGAAGTGTAGGACGAGATGGTCGTCGCATCATTGCGAGTGCTTTACGAGAAGGATGAGATTGCATCTGAGGTTAAAATCGTGGATGCCGAAGGGGTTGAATTATTGTGGGACTTGTGCGAAGTTTACGAGGAGGAAGAGAAGCCACAATGGGAGATGTGAGTTTGGGATTTTTTCCTTTCCCTTTTCCTTTTCCTTTTGTGGCGAATGATTTTGGTACCCCGGTTTGTTGAAGGCCATTTGCTGATATCTGTTTGTTAGGTTATCACGGACAGCCCAAGGAGCGGAAATCGGGGAACCATTTCTGGACACATACGTCTAGGGGAGGAGCTTTCGGTCACAAGATATGGAAGAAGTGGTTTAATAACCGTGCGATGAATCGGCTTGAGGCGAGACTTGCTTCGGAGAGGGAGGCGGTGCAGAGGAGCGGGAGTCAGAGGTATTCATTGAGGAGGTTGGAGCCGATGGATGTTGATACCACGGAATTGAGGGATAGTAAGAGTTTCTATCATCGCTATTAAAAGAATAGATTTGGAGGGCGGGATTGTGGAATTTGGAATTTGGAATTTGGAGTCACGTGTCTATATGGGAGGTTGGTGGGTTTTAGAAGATAGGATGTTTTGTAAGAGATCTGACGAATTTATGATCTTATGATTGTTTAGAGAACCTTTCAGCTCTACTCTGAATTCAATATACATAGATAGAGTGATATGGGAAAAAGGATTCTGTCTGAATTGCTGTCCAGTCAACCAACCTTGGGCATTGAAGAACTGTTCAACCCCCTGACTTTGACTTCCACTGACTAATGTTTGTCGGACAAGAACTATAGAGCTTCTTGTTGGACTACGTGTGTCATTTCGCTTGCTAACAGATTTGCTTGCATGTCTTTGTGACTCTTTGATATGTGGTTTTGTGGGCACTTTATTGTTTGTGGTAGTGTGCAAGAACAATCTATCTGTATACTCAGCATATCAATTAAAACATTCGGATGATCAGTAGCACTGGGTTTTGTCGAGACTTTCCAACCTCTCACTGTCAACGTTGTGCCTGATGTTGATAAAATGAATTTGATTGAACCTGAATTCGAATTTTGTTGACATTAGCTAAGCGAACTCAACTCAGTCCTGTCCATTCAAATGGGAAAAATCAAGCAACCGCAGATAGACCTCTACTCAGAGCAAGATCCAGTATGTCTCTCTATGGTATATCACCAAACGTCTCGCCAGATATGAAGCTGGCACCAAAGCTGCTCCAAAGGCTAGCAAAAGCCGTCCCACGAAAGTTGAATCCCATCAATAAATCCGTCCTTACTTGGCTCAATGGAGTCAACCACTCTTCCCTCCTCCCCCGATTCCGAGTTCTGGTGGTTTGCGAAGCAGAGAGGAAGATCTTCGATCTGATCAAGATTGTAAGTGATATCATGGAATGTCTTATTCAAATTTGCATCTTATACACATTTACTAACCATCTTTACTTCACAGCTGGTTCAAGGCCAGACCTTCTCGACCCACCAACCTCTAGTCCCAGAGCCAATCGATGGCGAAATCGGTTCCGTCTGTTCTTCTGCTCGTGAAATCAAGCCACAGATCGCTCCCGCCTTCGTTCACGAAGTCACCGTCGATGGCCATACCATCGTTATCGAGTGGATCGTTGCCAAGGAGGAGATCTCGGCCGGACAGGTGTATGTCCTCAACTTCCCCGTTGACGAGAGACTCCTAGGCCCCGGCTTCACGATCGAGGAGTACGAGGTGCCATTCCTGCATGCGGTGAATGAGATTCTGGAGGAGAAAGGCATGACGGGTGGATGGATGAAGAAGGCGAAAGCCAAAGTCGCCAATTTGGCACTTTGAGCTGGACGAATGTCGGTGTTTGGAAGCAGTACTGTGGAGGCGTGGATGTGGAGGGGAGAACGTGGGTTGTTCGATGGGGAGATGTACTTGACTCGAGTTGATGCTTTGAATGGTAACAAAACCTTATTTATCAACAAGTTTCCGTTGACCTCAGCTGTCGTTGGCGAATTCAAGAGATTTCCACTTGGCGGCGGGAAGGGTGGAGTTTAAAAACTGGACCAGCTACGTAGCTCTGCATTAGTGCTTCTCGGATCTGGATGAGGCTCGAATAATCTCGTGATGTTTTTCTTGCTAAGCGATTTGATGCTGTTCGAGTATTTCTGGATGCTACAATACTTTCGAGGGGTGGCTCTAAATAATTCTTAGATGTATTCCATGAAGTGTTATGTTCACGAGCCTTCTAATCTGCTGGACGATTTCTCAAAATGTTGGTCACGTGATATTGCCACTAGACTCTCTCGACCCAACTATCTAGTCAAGGTCTAGCAAAACATCTCGCTCGGCAGTATTATCCGCACCAGCAACAAAAATGGGCCACTAACTGCAAGTGGGATTGAGAAATATGGGTTTTCTCCTGCAACGATGAATCGAATTCGACCGAGAATTCCTTCACGTCCCCCACGGTCCTATCTCGGTGCCCCTGTGTTATGACGATGGGGGGGGGATAGGAACCCTCAGCATCAGGCCATGATGTTGAAGCTCCACAGATTTTTGGGTTTCTTTGCACATCCCATACTTTAACACATGGATTCTTTTTTCTCGATGTTCTTCTCTGAAATACGACCTTTGAATGTCTCGACACTTCACAATCAAACACTATGGCAGAAATACGTCAAGATATACCTACGATACCCGGAGTAGCACAGGGGGTAGACAGCTCGAATCCAACTTCCACGAATAATTCATCAACGGCAGACCTCCTTCCAGACACGAAACAAGAAGAAAATACAACCAAGATCAGCAAAAAGGGTCGACTGGCAGGGGGCACTTTCCTGAACGACTTACAAGGAAATGAATCGACCGGCTCAGAAAATGGACCTTTGACGGAAGTGGACATCGATATGCCACTCACATTAACGGAGATCATCACGAAAGACGGCCAGGAATATATCCTTCTGAAATTTACCGATGACGATAAACAGGATCCGTTCAATTGGAGTAATGGGAGGAAAGCCTGGATCACCCTCCTCCTCTGTCTCATGACATTGTTCATCGGTCTCGCAACAACAGCATACAGCAGCGGTATCAACTCCATGGTCGGCGATCTCGGCGTATCCACAGAACTAGGACAGTTGGGACTCTTCTGCTTCAACATGGCATGTGCACTTGCACCTCTCTTCCTGACACCGTTCTGCGAACTCGTGGGTCGAAGGATGGTTTACGTCGGAGCATATGCGCTGTTTGTGGTTTGCTTCATCGGCTTAGCATTAGGGAAGAACATCGCTACGATCCTGGTTATGCGAACCCTCTCCGGTCTCTTCGGATGTGTTGGGATAATTCTAGTTGGAGGCACGTTCAGCGATATCTACCGACCTGACGAGAGAGCCACTCCAATGGCATGCTTCTCGTACGTGGCAATCCTGGGGACTGTTGGGGCGCCGATCTATGCTGGCTTCATCAATGAAACTATCGGTTGGAGGTGGATTGAAGGTATCCAAGGACTCGCAAACATTCCATTACTTCTGATCATTCTCGTATCTCTTCGCGAAACACGCGGTGGAGTTACTCTTCACAACCGAGCGAAAGCTCTTCGAGCCGCCACAGGAGATGAGCGATACAGAGCCAAGATGGACCTCGAAGCCAAGAATATCAAAGAGATGCTTCATAACTCCTCCGTCAAAGCCGTTCACATGCTCGCAACCGAACCCGTCGTCTTCGCCTTTGGCTTATGGATCGCGTTCGCCTGGTTCGTGACCTTCCTCTTCCTCTCCGTCGTCCCCATCACCTTCCAAGAAAAGCGCGGATGGTCTGAAGGCATCGCCGGTCTCCCCTACATCTCGCTCTGCATCGGAGTCACTATCGGTTTTGCTCTCAACTTCCTCCAAATCCGCAAATACAAAGCTATTCTCAAATCACCCGATCGCAAGATACTCCCAGAATCTCGACTCTACGGCGCCATGTTCGGAGCTGGGTTCCTGCCAGTTGGGCTCTTCATCTACAGCTTCACACAGCACGAAAATCTCTCCTGGATTGCACCCACCATCGCTCTCGCGCCGATCTCAATGGGGATCTTCTTCATCTTCGAGTCGACTTATAGCTTCACATCCGACTGCTATGGAGAGAATTCCTCATCCGCCATTGCGGGGCAGGGATTGATGAGAAATATGCTCGGTGCTGTCGCACCACTGTTCGCGAGCCAGTTCTTCCGTAATGTGATATTTGATCATGATTATTTGGACTTTGTAAGATATTATCTGTACTGGAGTTAGCTAGAGACAAATGAGAAATGAATTTCCTTTTCCGGTCTCCTTCTCAGGTGATTCAAATGCTGCAACCGAACCTGGTATAGACTGTTCTCTTTTTTCAAACTTTGAAAGCCATTATAATCTGCTAGTGAAAAGGAATAGCACCCATTTCCAAGTCGCGATTCCATGAAGTGGTCGCAGCCTTTAAGCGAGATTCTGTTTACAGTGGAATGTTGCCAGCTCCAGCAATTCCAGCCTCGTCTTGATCAAGCTGGGAAACGGGCCTCCGCAAAATGTATTCTCCGTGTTTGACTCACCTTGAAAGATCATGCTTCTCGGTTTCTCTCGCCCTGAAACGATATTTTTCACGCCATTGCTCAAACCGGCTAATTTTCAAGACTTTGCAAGTCGCCAGATCTCAACCTGCAGGCTACTAGAATAACTAGGCTTATCGAAGTCATTTTATGGCCATCGGTTATTCACTTGGGGTTCAACTTGGCTCACGTCGCGCCGGTGATGACCGAATGGCTTGAGCTCGCTTAAGCTTTCTTCAATCTCGTCGAGTAACCCATAAAAGAGGCGCGTCGAGTCTAGCGCGTTGAATTATTCCAACGAGGAAGCCTGAATCATCAAGACTATCAGCATGCTTGTAGGTCTTCTATTTCCATTCAATTCCATAGCCTCCGATGCGCTTTAGCTGAGTGTTACTGACCCTTTGCAGATTCGCAAACATGCAGGAAAACAATCTACCCAGGAAGGCGCAGAAAGTTGGTGTCGATACACCCACTACTGAAGATAAAACTGTCGTTACCACAGATCTAGTGTGTTTTTATCAAATTCTTCACCTCTCGACAGCGTTACGTTGCTGACATCAAATTTAGAGTTCTGTTAATGCAGCAACTCCTTTTGCACTTCCAAGTGTTGAATACCAGCCCGTATGTCCCTCACACCCCAGAAAATATCTCTTTGGGCGCATCAATGTCTACTGAGCTCCAAAAACTTGGATACTTGGCTAAAATTTGTATATAGGATAGCCAATTTGCATTACCTAGGCTTCAAGCTGCTGCCAGGGCAGCCAAGAAATACCGTGAGACAGCTGAACGACGAGTAACCGAGCCTTTGTATGGCACGGTAAGCCACCATTCTTGCTCACAATCGAAGTGATCCTGACATGGAACCCAGTTCTCTACTCTGGAATCCACTAGTCCAGCAGCCTTCACCATGAGCACAACATTAGCCGAGGATCTAAGTCCTGATGCCAGCGTCAATCAATCAAACCCACCTCCAAAACCTCCCATGGAGCCCAAAAACCCATACTCCTCCGAGATATCGACCAAGCGAAAGGTTTACGCGCCAAGAACACGAGAAAACTCTGCTCTGTTGACAGCATGTTTCGAAAAGAATGACAACCCCGGTGATGCAGAGCTGCAGAGAATAATCAACGCGACAGGGATGGAGCGTAGAAAGGTGAAGGTGAGTAACTCCGTCTCTGAATGTCCACTCGTGGAGATCGATAAGTTCCAACTGTGTGTACAGAAGTATTTCTCCGACCGAAGAAAACTGGACCGAAAAAACTTTCTGCTCCAAGCTGGAGCTGCGGCAAGTGATTATGGAGCCGAAGATTCAGAAATGAGCAGCTCGACTCAAATTTCGACGCCATCTACCATTGAAGCAGAGTCTCATGGAGCACCAGCAGTAAATCGTCGACTCGTTAACCTCTACGACCCCTCACTCAACACGCTCCACCCCTATGCCAATATGAAGATAGAGTTTTGAAGAGCATTCAAGGGGATGTTGATCATGAGAAATCTCAAATTCAAGTCCTCAATGAAGAAATGGCACAAATGGAGACAGATCCATCCCAATTCGCTGAAATTTTGGAAGATGTCAGCTTTCGGCGTGTTGCTCACCAAGCTCGCATAGCTGGATTGAAATGCATGCTGGGAGGAGTGAGCGACTTTTCCAATATTGAAGGTAACGAAAATACCGGAGTACATGCTGGTATATTGGCGGATCCAGACATCCATGGTCTTTACCTCTCAACGCTAAGGGATCGAGTGAAGCCTCACTACCAGTCTATCATCTCCAAGCTGAAGGATAATATCAACTATGCGTCTGATATCGTGGAGTTTCTGGCTGGCTTTACCTCATCCAAGTCTCTGAGCTTGCCCATGAGCCTACTACGAAGTTATCAACTTCACCTTGTGGAATGGCGGGCCAGACTGCTTGTTTATCGGCTTGCCTTGGTATCTTGTGTGGCCCGGTATTACGACTCGTCAGCCATCAGCAACGATTCTGCCTTCTGAACAACCGGAGAGGTCAGAACTTGGGGACTTGTGCTGGTAGGCTGTGCTGGGCTTATCGGGAACTTGGCCGTTGGGAATATTTGTTTTCAGGCACTCAACTTGTCTGTCATGGGAGAATCGCGGACAGAAGTAGTGATTAGGAGAACCACAAGGTTTTCCGGGCAGATAGGAATTTCTTTCTCCGCAAGTGAGTAGCTGAGGTATCAATGAATTTTCGTTCCGCCACATGATACTGAACTTTGTGAATCTCTGGAGTGCTCTGGGAAGAGCGCAGTGGCTTAACCCACTTGAATTGAATTGCTACAATATATCAATGACGTGGCTCGTAAAGGCCGAATAGACAGTATCACGAGCCATTATTTATTCTATTTTGTATTGATTGGTTTCAGTAATTCATATTCTCGTCCCTCATCTTGTTGAAGTGCACGTATTCTTGGCAGGAGAGCATTGGTTAGATTCACCTAAGATCTGGAATAGGCAGAAAGCTTAGAACGAATCCCGTCCCAACTCATCAACTTCTATAGCTACCAGGCACAGATTGGCCTGAATCTGTTGGTTTGCTCGGCTAGTGAATAGCGAAAAGGTAATCAATGGTGGTCGGGGGGAGGGTGGAGGGGGTGGACTGACTAGCGTGACCTCCCTCCTCCCTCCACTCCTCCCACCTACAAAAACGCCCCTTTGCTCCCTCTACCCCACGAACTTTTTTCAAAACACAAAAAGCCCGCACCTCCTTTCAACAAGAAAGGAGTCTCTCCTTCCTAGTGAGACCTCCCAGTACGAACAGTAAATGCCCAGCCTCCCTTGCATGGACATCATTCCTTTGAGCTCTGCTAATACTTCGTTTTCTTTCTAGATCGCTATCATGGAACCAAGAAATCGCATCAAGAATAAGAGTGCTACCAAGGGCTCGAATGCTACCAATCCGCTGATTATCGTCAATGACGATGACGTGGTGAGTTTCTGGACTTATTCGAAAGTCATGCATAATTATCTGGCAACAATGTCTTGACTTTCGAAAATCGTGCACATCTGACTACAATAACAGGATATGGCCTATGTTACTCCATCGACCCACCGCCGCAATTCCAAATTCACCTCCCTTCGTTCTTTGAACGATATTGCTAAGCCTGTATGTCATCCGAACATTCGAGGAGTGCTTTTTTTCTTTCTACCAGACTCGTACTAGGCGGGGGTATTGGGATGTCAATTAAACATTATCTAGAATTCTCAGATCCCAGGTTTGGGACAAATGAATGATCTATCTGCCATAGACTTGACTTGAGATGGCGAAGTAGAAAGCGCAGTCATCCGGGTCAGTCATTTTTATCAAAGAATCAGCTTCTTTAATTACTCTCCCTTAGACAAGCTAACACATGCTTCTAGTCTACGTCCAAGCAACCAAAAGGTTTCGTTGATCTCTCAATCTAGTACTGACGACGGAAGTCCAAGTATACAACAGTGAAGGCGAAGATTCAAATGATTCGGACTTACCACCGAGACGTAATGCTAGTCGACTTGCACAAGATGCAAGCCCCGACAACACCAAGAAGAGAAAGGCTTCGCCCTCCGAAGTCGCTGAGGTGCCTAATCTCCCATTCTTCGTAACTTAATCCTGAAACTAATGGAGCATAGGGTCCGGTTCCGAAGAAGAATTCTTCCAAACCATCCGAGGTTGAGGAATTGCCAGCCAGTCAACACAATTCCAGCACTAATATGATGGCTAGACCAGAAATTTTTGGCATGTTACATCAGCCATCCCTACCAACCATGCTCGATCTTTGGATTCCATGGCTGCAGCTGCTGGTACAATTCAATCTGGCCGTAATTCTGGATTTCAGCAACCATCTCCTTTCGTCGGCCCAATGCCCTCAAAAGAAGCATTCATGCCTCTCCACGAGCTATTCGCTTCTATTGCTGCATCGATGCGACCTCAAAACTTTGATTTGAAGCGTGGACAGGAGATTGAAGATATCACTCTACCTGCAGATGCCGATAGATCAGCTCGGTTGTCTTTAATCCATGCTGAAGGAAGAAATATCGTCCTAATTGACTTGCGGAACAGCATAGTTCGACTTTTTAGCGTTACTGTTGATAGAGTCTCAAACAATGAGATGAAAAAGGCAAAGGAACTTAATCTGGTCGCTATGTATCCAGATTTGGAATCTCCAACTCAAGATGTCATAGCCTCGATCTCCAGCGAAGTACCTGGGTGATGAAGCAACTAGACGTTGCGTTCACAGAAGTGGCCCGTACTCGCCAATAAATGGATCCAACTGGTGACCAGCATCTTCACACAATTACAGGCATGGCGGATCGAGAGGTTGTTCTGGAGCGCTCGTTTAAGAGCAATACAACATCGCATTTCTGATTTCCCGGCCTTTCTGGAATGGGAAGCAGAAATTCAGTTCCTACCAGTCGCACCACTAGCACGCTCCAGATGAGATCCACATGGACTTAGAGCTATCCGAATGCATACAGGGGCCAGAGATCTTGATTTTCAATGATTTTTGGCGAGTTGTCAATCTTCGCAATCCATAAGAGCGACTCCTCTTGCTTGCGGACCCATGGAGACAGTTTCTTGCCTGTGAAGGGACACACACTTTATTAATTTTTATTTCTTAAAAACTCAGGGGACTGCCATCGACGGTAGTGATGGGACTCTCTGGATTCTGGATTCATCGACGAGCGATGAAACTCTTGGATTTTCAATGAGCCACGGCTTTGAGAACCGTCCATTCTCATGAGCACCACAAGCTTTCCGCATCTTGTATTTGGAATTTGGCTGCTTTGCATGACTCGCGAGGCGAGATATGCACATTTTTCTTCTATCAAAATTGCGTTGGATTGGTACCGAAGCTGTTAATAGAGAGAGAAGACCTTGGAGTCTGTCTCTGAGCGATGAACTTTGCATTAAAATTAAACCTCGTTGAGCACATTTTCTTTTCGCCGTGACTAGAACAGAGTGATACCAAAGAACAATAAATGTCCTCAAGTTTCCTAAACGCTTACAGACATGTTGTATATGATAAATTTATCAAACCGCTGGTATTGATGGGCTCGTATGGTTGAGGAGTCTAGCTTTATTTTAGGTGCAGAAAACATGGTATGAAGGTTCCACTCCCATCGAAGGAACGGTCCACGGACCTGAAGTTCCAAACAAATTCGGCAAGCTCTGACGCTCAAACCCCGTCCGATGTGACAATCATTCAGAAGAGGAAGCCTGGATGACACATCAAGGCAGCTTCCAGGAGCTTGGTGAAAGATGTGGGGATCACCAGCGAAGCACCGAGGTTTATTTATGTCTATTTCCTTTCATTCTCTCAACTCTTATTATCTCTAATCAAACAGCTTGCCTAAACAGAATCTCCTAGAAGAGGGCTTCGATCAGTGACGGGAAAGTGCTAAAACTCGATGCCCTTCGTATTGAAAGATGTGAGATCGCCTCAACTTCACGCGGTGAGAGTTATCGGCCTATGTCTCGGATAAGCGAGACAAGGCAAACGCAAATTGCCATGACTTGGCTCCAATAAACAACGAATTATCTTATGAGGCATGCAAAATTCGCGGCAGGTGTAGACTTATTATTCATCTGAACTGAGACTTATTCCACGAAGAGGCCTTGCTCGGCGAGTATGACTGTGCACAGGAATACGATAGTGCATTCCTTCGGGGCAAGCCATAGAATTAATTTCTATAGCCGAGCTGGAGATCACGTCTCGCTTAAGTCGCATTTAGCGAGCACTACCTTGATCGCCCCTCCCTGGAAATCCAAAACTTCACCCTCAACAACACAGTATCAACAACAGCGCCACCACCAACACCCTCAACTCTCAACCAGCCATGTCGCCCGCCGTGCAGGAACCCAAGCGCAGTCGAGGACGTCCTAAGGGCAGCAAAGATCGCGTCGCCCGCAAGTCTGCCCTCTCAAATCATGATGAAGCCCCACGCGACTCTCCACCAAATTCTTCATCTTCGACTCCTGCTCCGTCATCCAAACGCCGGGCATCTTCATCGGCCGGAACGCCTCAACCAAATGGATTCACGCCCATCAATTTAGGTGATCGTAATACGTCTCGATCTGGTCGTTCACTTTCGAAGACTCCCAAATATGCCTCCCAGGCTTCCGAGCCCGAGTCACTGGGTCCCGCACTGAAGAAGCGAATTTCGGCTCGGTCGACATCTCGAGTCTCATCATCAACTGAGATTTCAGCTCGAAAGCGTCTACCTGATCATGGCTCCCAATCCACCCCAATCGCGTCTCCAGCTTCATTAATCACCCCTTCTCCCGGTCCGCCTGTCGGTGCGAATGGCTACAGATCCCTTTACGGCCAATCTCCCTATGGAACGCCTTCAGCCACGAATGGCGTCACAAAATATATTCAGAGCCACCTCAACTTCAGTTCCCCAGCGAATATCGATGCACCCATCAACACCATCCAACCCGCCCTAGGAAGCATGCTAGCGCCTAGAAAAGGTCTCTCCCGCACTGCTCTCCCTCAACAGCGGACCCCAGCCTCAGCCCCAACCTTACCCATCATCTCCCGGCCCATCTCAGAAGTTCTGAGCATCTATCAAGACCTGTACGACACGCACCAAAATGTTTACAAGAACTTCGAGAGAAGTACCTGGAACATCAAACTCCGCAGACTCTCCCGCGCCGTCTTCGTAAGACTCGCCGCAATGCGCTCCCGCCGAGCCCGCCTGTCCTTCATGGTCAAAGAAATCAAGAATCTCAAGAAAGCCGGCACTGACGCCGTGGAGATTTTGGATGATGATCATAGCGTTGGATGGCCACCTGTTCTAGAGGAGTATCCGACTTGGTACCATGATCTAGCAACGCCTGCTCTGAGGCTTGAATTGCACCAACGCATCAAAGCGTTATTGGTGCGCATTAATAGCGAGTTGGGCGATTCTGAACGCGCGAAGATTATGGGCCAGACCTTGAGGCGCGAGAAGGGTACCGCAACAGTGGATGAGATGAAGTGGTTGGACATCCACAGCCAGATTAAGGAATATGAATCGATGCTTGATCGCTCGGGGGATGTGGATGTCAGACCTCTCCTTACCATGGAGATGGAAATGAAATCCTAGGTACGACGGGTCAGAGGAAATTGAAAGTGCTCAGACGCTTTGTGCGTTACGGTTACTGTCTGGACTTGTATTACTATTTCATTTTTCTCTCTCAAAGGATTTAAATTGCGTCGCGCGGGGTTTGGGAAAGGGCAGTCAGTGGACGGGCTTTTGATCGTTCGGGCATACTGCAATTCATACTAAGATTGTTACCAGGTAGTTAATAAGACATGATTTTCTTTCTTTTTCACGAATCCTCTGAAACTCTTCTGAAGTGGACGCCTGAGTGTGACGTATTTCGGCAATCGAGAAAGCTGACCGCAGTACATCTAGCACTCTGAAAATTCAACACGATCTCTAGAGGGGTGATTCTACTTGATAGTAAAGTGGGAAATCTACATGAGCATTCATGGGCTATTAGTTCGTTCAAGTAGAGCTCTAGTATTTTGAATGTATTTATTCAACTCATGACGTACCTCCGGATCCACCGGTATCGGAAAGCCTACTCACCAGCCAACGTCACGAAATTAGTCCAACTCGACATAATACAGCCAGAATTCCGCAGATATAATACCACCATTAGCATTTGGCCACACGGTATTAAAAAAATCAGCAGTCCTTTCTCCAACCGCGAGTCTTTTTATTTTTCAAATGCCAATGATGTGGGGTGCCGTACATCCGAGACCCAAGAATTTCATCCAAGAAACTCCAAGGTAAGGTCTCGACCAGAGCATTAGGCAGGCATCCAACGATATATAGCCCAAATACCAAGCACAGGGGTAGGCAGAACTTTCGAACAGTTATATTGACACAGATAACTCTAGATTCGATACTAACGCATTCAAGAGAAAAGATCGTCCGCCTGCATATCGCTTAGCGCGAATATGGCAACAACGTCTTTTACGAACAAAGCTGACGAGAAAGAGTCTACGAGAAGGCGAAACATATTAAGGAATACGTCAGTGGTTGCTGTTAGATATTAAGCCCTTCTTAGGACTTGTCTAGGTTTTATGGCAGGAAAGGATCCATATTTTCAATCTCACGGGAAGGCAATATTTTGATCACCATTTCAGGTATATGAATCTTACATCCAAATCTTACATCGTCGACCACGCAGCCAACTTATCCTCCGACTTCGCACCCGCACCCGCAGCCCCATCCTTCCCCTGTACTTTCGGCCCCTTCCAGTTCTGGTGAACCCAGTCTCTCAATTGAAAATTATCAATGCCCCTCTTAGCCATCTCATCGAGGAGACTCCAAGCCCTGACATCGTTCGCTTCCACACACCGTTTGATTAAGACATTTGCTGTACCACCTCTCATCCACCATCCGCCACCAGGTTGATCCGCGCCAACCTCAACCATCTCTTCCAAATACCTGAATGCGTCTTCAAAATCATCTTGTTCCTTAACGCAAGCCAGGATGAGACGATCGTAGGTTAGCATATCGGGCTTGATACTCAGAGCCAACATCTCACTAGCTAGGAAGATGCTGCGGTCTTTACGAGCTTGTCTCGAAGCTCCCTGAAGCAGAACATTGAACGTCTCCGTGTTGGGTCCACTTTTACAGATCTCGTGCAAGCTCTTGTAGAGTTCGACAGCCTGTTCGAATTGCCCAGCTTGGATATAGGCCTCGAGGACGACGTTGGGAGCTGCGACGGGGATAGTGTGGCCGTCTTGAACAAGTGACTCGAGTTCTGACCAGGCATTTTGGGTGAGTTCTGTGGATGCTGAGAGCTTCAGGAAGAGCGGACGGGTTGTGGTGGTGTCGGGTTCGATGTTTGCCTTGGCCATGATCACCAGTACACGGAAAGCGGTTTTCAGGTCGCCTGCTCCGGCGTAGGCATTGAGCAAGGGCTCGTAGTGGAACGCAGTGAGAGCTGATCGTCGGCCAGAGAGAATACGAATTGCAGCCGTGGCGAGCTCTGGGTCTGAATGACGTGCGGCGAGGTTCAGGACTGCAACGGTCATGCCGTCTGAAAGTACTAGACTCTCTGTTTCAACACGTCTCTTCCAAATGAATTTAACGCCTTCATACTAGTCGAATTTTAGTGTGTATCAAACTTCGTAGGAAAGGAAACATACGTGAAAAGCACTACTGAAAACATCCATCAAGTAGTACCACACTGTAGGCAGTATTTCATTCCTGCTATTTTCAAACCGATATTCCAGCAGATTGAAAGCCTCGTCCAACTCTCCGGCCTCACAAAGTTGGAACATGAAGATATCATATAACCAAGGCTGTACAGTGATTCCATCCGAATGCATCTCATCCAACTTATCCATTGCAATTTCGTATTGGCGGTCTCGTATTAAACCGACAACGAGACTATGCCATCCCTCAGGAGAAAGTCCAAGCCAGCGTTCCTTCATCTCTTGCATGATCTCTGCCCGTAGGATGTAATCCGGATGGATAGCAAGCGCCTGCAGCGCTCCATGATACAGCCCAGAGTCTGGTGCAATTCCGAATTCCTTCATGTCTTCCAAAAGTGTCCTGACAGAGGTTGCACTTCCCATAGAATCCGCATTGGCGCGGATCAATGAATCGTAATAGATCAGAGCCGGCTTCTCACCCCGAACGCAAACCAGATATGCGACTAGATCCGCAACTTTGTTATATGCTTTTCGTTCCGCTCTTCTCTTTCGCAGCAGGTCGTGTATTTGCGGGATAGACATTCCTCCAAACTCCCTTTCGAGACGCTCCACATGCTTCGGGCTTGGAGTGCTCCTAGAAATTGAGACTATTGCGGGGCCCTTGCTGGAGTGGGAATACGTTGCAGGTATATGTATTCCTGGCACACTACCCAATGGTTCACTGTCCAGTGGTATACCATGGCCAATTCCCATTGGGTTCCATCCTTCCTGCGTTCGATTTCGGATTGAGGTGTGGAAGGGACGGGCTCGAGGGGAATTCGTTCCTCGACGACTATAATGCGCTGGGAGAATTCGTCTGGAGGGTACGGTTTGAGGATGTCGCGCTATGGCAATGCCGTCGATAGAGGGACAGAGGCATCGCCATAGTCCATCAATTGGTATTCGAGTGGCGGGCATTGAGGGTTGTGAATGTTTCCTCGAGGTTGATTCGGAGGCGGGAACGGGGAATTTTGAACCTCACTCAGCCTTGCAGATCCTGAAGGTTACCTAATCATCAGCCTCACGTCGTATTTGTACCTGCGTCAAGAGTAAATACTTTGGATTTCTGGATAGTATGGGATTTCTTTTCTTTTTTGATCGAGCTTGTAAGCTCATGCTGCACTGGTACAGCTTTGCTTGTAAGTGGTTCTGCTTGAAAGGCAGCAAAGAACCATTCATACCAACCTTCCCCCTGCCATTTTGATGGAGCTCGATATCCGCAAAGCTCCTTCAAAGAATTCTACGCAAAAGGCATCCATTCAGTAAGACTACAGAAGCGCTATGCAACCCATCCATATGCGCCAGGTATCCCAGCCTCCAGCCTCCAGCCTCCAGCCCAAACACCTCAATTGCC
>JAFJYG010000811.1:0-23999 GCA_017366145.1 Cadophora sp. M221
CCCCCCCCCCCCCCAAAACCTATTTGAACAACAAAACTACGGTCAGCCCTTCGACTTTAATATAAATCACCCCACCCCTATCACAATGGATCTATCCGATGACTACTTGTCCCCTCGAAGTAGGCCGAAGCCGTGGTCTGGATATGGATATGGATATGGATGTTCACTCACGACGGCTCCGTTTAATGTAAGAAATTATTTCCAGTGCTTGTATATACAAAACCTTCGCTGATGTCAAAAAGAACGCCAGTGCTTTGGAGATCTCTCAAATAAATACACTGGACTCTGGTGATCTTGATGAACCACTTGGGAATTCCTATCAATTCGATTACACGAAATATCAGGCCATCGAAGACACTGCCATTTCCCCTTCTTCCAATCAACGAGTCGCCCTTCCACACAAGAAGACTGTCGACAACAACAGGAATACCAACCAAATCTCTTCCATCAGCAACCCACATCTTTTTCCGGACCGAAACGATGTTAGCTTCCATAATGGTGAGTATGACAGTGAGCCAGTTCGCGAAAATATGGAGGACTTTGCATTTTCCAGTGGTAACAATGATATCGACAACTTCAGCAATTCCTACGATACTGCAAGATATCTCCTATATCCAAGCAATGAGCAGTTGTACAATATGAGTAGCTCTAAGTGTCAAGCAGACCAAGAGCATTCGAGAACTGACTTCGGTAATACTGGCGGTGCCTTCGAGGGCGACCGAGACCTGTCTCTTAGTAGCAGGAGGTTCAACGGCGAGATAATGGAGGATGGATCTCCAAGGTCGAGAAAACCTAAGAATGGATACTATGAAGTGGGGGCATCAGGTCAAATGGGACAACGACAAGAACTCATCATTTCTCCCACTCCTACATTGGAGCCATCGATGGTCCCTGCACCTCCTCGCAAGCGACCTTCGTCTAAGAAATCTCACCCTGTCATCGCATCTCAGGTCTCTCAGCCGCCCACTGAACCAAACAACGAAAAGAAAAGAATGTATAGAGGTCCATGAAAAGCCAAAATGACAGCCAGGTCTAGTCAGGAACCAATCGAAAATGCAACTAAGCGACAAAAGGTAGCCGATACAGCTCCTGCGAGAAAGATGACGAAGCGTCAAGAGAGAGATGCAGGGCCCGCCGCGACAAGGGCAGAAAGGAATAGGCATTCCGTTGAAGCGTACAAAAATTCGATTGCTGCTCAGAAGTTGACAAGTGAAAAGGGCACTGGGGAATTCCAGGTTTCAAGTCACCCGCAGAACACAGTTTCATTCCAATCAAAACATTAAGCCCAAATCAACGTCGAAGGGGAACCGGAATACCAATACGCAGGATACCTAGCCGACCATGGGAACTCTCAAGGTGCATTCTTGGGCAATCCGGACACGACCTTTGATCAGGGCATTGAAAATCAGGAGTTTGCTGATTACCTCCCTCCTAATCCTTTGCCCGTACCACTCGTTGGATTGAGTGACGACGAACTTTGGCACTTTGATTTCGGTTCCCTGCAAACACGTCCCGAAGAGCCTGGTCAATTTCAATTCTAATCTGAGTATCACTACTATCATCTCCTCATCCTCAGCTGGCCGTCCAATGAGAGTTTGGGTAACTGACCCAAGGGAAGGGAGGAATGAATGACCGGGGCTGAGTTTGTTTTTTCACCCAAACTTAGTTGACGTTTTGGCGTTGTCTGTTGATGACACAAATTTTCTCTTGGCGTCCTAGCAGTTGCGATATGTTGCTCGGGGAAATGATGAGGAAGGATAGGGAGCTCCTTCGATGCCTGTGCTTACTTTATTTAACAACTAAAGACACGTAGGAAATTGGTTTCATATCTAGCACCATGAAATAATCTGCGTACCATCAGGGCATGATAACTTCTTCGATTTTACGCACTCAAATCAGATTAACATACAAACCATCGGCGGTATTCGAAGAATATGTTAGCAAAAATTTAGCTACTCCTTTTCATGCCTGATTCCTCATTAAATATTACCAAGTTCCAAATCATTCTATGAGGCCATTCTGACCTGGCGTGCAGCGCCTTCTGGTGATCGGTGGAACAGTCCAGGTCTCTAAGAAACCATGCTCTTTGTAACATCTATCAACCTCTACCAGTAATAGCTCCCTTCATTCGGTATTAGAAATCGAAACTCAAATTAACATGGCAGTGTTGCCAGGAATCATTCATAATCCAGGAGTGCCTACGTGAATTCCAAATTGGGGGTGGGTATGTCGCAGCACGTGATGTTTACTTCCGCTGAGAGGGAAGCGAAATAATTCCGACGCCTGACCACTCCCCTAAACTGGTGCTATCTGCATGGGGCTAGCGTCACCGGAAAATCTTCAGTGTGTGGTTAGTGATACCACCCAGCTCGGCTTCAATTCCCTTCCCCAGAATTTCGCAACGCGACTTGGGATAGTTCCAAATTCTTGCTTTGGCACAAGATCACGATTGATCCATACAATCGTACGAGCAAGGTAATTCACAGAAACGCGCCATTCAAATTGCAATTCTTTCCTTCAGAATAGAGTACGCCCCCATATCTTCAACATGCATTACGGCGCAAGGCTCGCAGCCGCGACGGATACTTCTGTCCGGCAGATGCTCAGTGCCTTCAGTCCCCTACTGGTGAGCCTCCCGTAACACCAGAAATATACCTTTATTAGTTTTTTCTGTCTCATTCCATTAAATTCTCCCCGTCCCCTAACTCCTTCGAGTGCTGACGCGCTCCAGACCATTGATTTCGAAATTCACCCTGCGGTTGCACTTTATGACGAGACACATTCCAAGACGAGACCTTCAACCTGGCCTGAATATGATAACCTTCTGGAGGAAATCTTCCCCTCTGGCAAAGAGGCAGAGGCAGGCCGGGGTATTGTTGAGAAATTCCCGGAAGTAGGAGTTGAACTCGCAACAGCCACAGATCGAACCGTCCCATCTGAATCCCTCCTTGGTTAGGCACCAGTCAATTCTCAAGAGTCTCGATTCCCCCTCTACTACCACTACTTCTCCAGGACGCACCAGAGCCCAAAGAATTTACTCTACCCCCGACCATTTTGAAGCACAAGCGACTTTGCCGAATCAAGCACACTCATCCCCCCCTACTCCACCTGTGGCATCTACATATCCCGTTCCCCGTAACACAGACCCATGTTCCGAAGCTACCCAAACGACCACAAAAACCAGGAAACGCGAGCATGACTGTCAAGATGAGTGCACCCCGACGAAGAAGCAGCGTACTGGTCCAAGATCTCTCACCATCGAGAAGCCAATACTTCCTCATCCGTCCTTCAAGCAAAACCAAACCTCGGACCGAAAGCGAAAGCTTGAGGACCAAGACAATCATACTACAGCAACAAAGAAGCAGCGCAAAAATCCAGGCTCTCCCAACAACGAGAGGCCATTTCCCCATTCGCCTTCCTCAGAGATAAACAAAGACACAAATCTGAAGCGAAAGTCTGAGGATAACAATGCTAAGGACACTGGAATCAAAGGACGTAAGGAAGACCAAGAATCTCTCACAATCGAGAAGCCACTATCCCCTCCAGTCCTTTCACAGCCAGCCACAACCACTCCTCTGAAGCGAAAGCTTGACGTGCTTGATATTGAACGTGAGAGCCGCAAGAAGCAATGTACTTCATTACCCAATGATCCAGTAGAGTCCAGTGCCGCCGATGATTCTGGCATCGCCCCTCCCACGAAAAGCTCGCCTTCACAAGCATCGCCGAAGCTGACTCTTTCAAATACCTCTGCGGCAGCGAACAGCGCATATGAATCCTTAGACCACACCGTTGCCGATAGCCCTATCTCGGGCGTAAGTCAGTCCACTCTTACCGAGCCACGCACTTTGAATGTCCTGGACGAACGAGTAATAATCGATGCGTCTACTCTGGGCCATCCCTATGAGTCTTCAAGCTCGTCAGCTTCCCTCTCAACTCTCACTTCGCAGGACCCCAAATCTTGGCCACGCGCCAACACTTTGGACCCGAACTCAAAAACCAACACGCCCTCTACACCCGCCAATCAGCAGACAGATGCTGTTACAAATATTCCAGGTCTTGGTCGCCTGTGTGGGGTCCAAGGTCGGGGCATGCTTTCGAGTCTTTTGGACCTTGGCTTCAGTCCAGATTTCCATGTCCTAGAGGAATCAGCCTTCTACTATCCAAGCCCTCGTACAAACTCCAATATCTCCGAGTCTTCAAACGACTGGCAATCCTCAGGTCGTTATAACTTCCCCATCCCTCCTACAGTTGCTGAATCTCCAATGTTCCGCCCCGGGCCGAGTTTCATAAACAATTTGTCCGATTTTGGATCATCCACAAACCCTCTCCGACTTGCTACCCAATCATACGAATATCCCATGTCAAATCCATTGGCATATGGAACCCCTAACAACCCAGTACACCAAGAACCACAGACAGCAGATCAGACCGACCAGCCCGACCAGACAGGTGGCTTTCCGCCCCACCTCAAAACCAGGAGTCTGAACCCCTCGAAACAGAAAGCCACCATCCTACTAATCCTTTGACGTCCGACGACCTCTCAGCAATCGACCCTCGGCTTCTTGCTCTCGATAACCCCAGTAGTAGTCCTTTCTACGACCCTGCTCCCTCCAGCGCTCCGCTACTCAGCGAACATCCCCTCTTCTCATCCCCGCAGTCACCCACCACACCAAGTTCACAGCCGCTCGATCATCAAAACGCACCAACAAGCCTCCCACAATACTCTCAAATATTCAGCCCACAATCTGCTATGATCTCTGAGAAGCAACCACTGCCTTGGCTGCTTCAGAAGCAAGTATCCACACTACTTCCCATCAGCTCCCGTACGCCCAAGCCGCCGATCGACGATTCCTATGACGACGACGACTTTCGTATCTCTAGTGCTGAAACTACCGCTAGGGAGCTAAAATTGAGAGCTGGTAAAGTTTTGACCCAATATCAGGTCCGCAGAAGGAAACTTCAGGCTCCTCCCTCAAAACTGAGAAGCGTTGTGACTGTCATCACTGATGAGGAGAAGCGGTTCATGGCGGAGCTTGAGCATGAACTTGAGCAAGAACTGGAGAGAGAAATGGAATATGAAGTCCCGGTCAACATGAACCGCAAGAGACGTTCATGTGATTCTGAAGATGATGCCAGCGAGCATTCTGCAAAGAGAAGCAGACGGTGCTGAAGGAATTGAAGAAGAAGTCGCGGTGGTGTGTGTTTATGGTGACAGCTTTTCCATGTTGTATTGCATTGCCTGCTTGTAGATATCTTTTCTTTTGTCGTTGGGCCTAAAGGTGAAAACTTCTGCCACGGGCTATGTGTCCTCTATTGTTGAATGTTATAGGGTGTTTCTGAGACATTGGGGGAGGTAAGAGCCTTCTTTCGTTGGGGCTGTTTACTGAATTCCGGATCATTCCAGGATATTCTCTTTTCCCGGTAGCACTTTCATGCCGTTCTTTTCTTCTCTCTCTTTCTCTCCTAAGCTGAGTGGGTGTCTAGATAGAGTACCAAACAAATAGATTTTGTCTCCCCATTGAAATTCGATGATGACTGATCGTGAAGCTTGTTGGAGAGTGGCTATTTCAAGTTGAAGATGAGCCTTGAGCCTCATGATGTGAGAGCACTCTACAATACTTGTACACCTCCTGAACGAATTGTCTTTTGTGCGTAATTGACTGAAGATTGGATGGTTTCTAGAAGATTGAGATGGAGGTGTGTGTGTTCTGTGTTGTTCTTTCCCTGCTAGTATGTCGCAGGAACGAATGGCAGCTACGTCAACGAAAACCATCACGCCTTGCCTAGTTAATCTTTTCGATTTCTCTTCTTGAGTCTTGAAAAGTCCACCCCGCTGTGTAAATACCTTCTTATCAAAGCTTGTCCAGTCCAATTAATTCTTGAAATCTAGTAATCATCCCCTCCTTCAATGCTTGGGCAACATCTCATCACTGCGGATGACCATGATCCTGATTGCTGAGATGAAAAACTACACAATGTAGGGTTCAAAACTGCCCCTGTGAGTGCGTATCATGTCTATACCCTCGTGACAGTCACGAAATCTCAGCGCCGTCCCTAAAATACCCAATTACATTAATATCTGACATCCTGCGGGACGCTCAGCCGTCCATCTTTATTCAGTCAAGATTAAGATTGACTGTCATTCCATGTCATCAATATTCTCAGTCTCTTCCAACTTGCGCATGATAAACTCGAAATTCCGATTGCTCGCAAAACTCATCCAACTGCTTGTTTCGAATGTTATACTTTGCGTTGAGCAAACTCTCGGCTTTGACTGTTTGTAATTCAAGGAGCTTGCCACAGCCAACGACTTTCAACTCTATGCATTGAATCAGAGCCCTCAAAATCCAAGTCGCTCCTCTGATTCCCGATTCTGAAGGTAAACTTAGCATCTCTTAATCCGAACTGGGTTCACTGGCTCTATAAAGGAATGAGAGGTATTACATACCTACGCCAAGAGTAGTATAGGCCGCATGCAGCCAACGCCAACTAGACTTCCCAAGGAAAGGGACAAAGAGTTTCCATCTAACTCAGCGGCAGCAAACCCCAATTGATTGGACTTGGAAAACTAAGAAACACTCTGAGTTGGAAATTATCCCGGGCATATAAGTTATAATTTATCCAAAGTATTACCATGATGTAGTGACATACTGCAGTGAGCTAATGAGGTGCAGCCGTCAGGCCACGGAAGGCAATGTCAGTTATTTTTGAGCAATATTGGCCACATTCAAAACCTTCTTCACATCAGGCTGTGCCTCATCAATCACTTTCAAGCTTTTATCCCTGGCACTATTATCTTACAGGCGGACCTTGTGGCTGTTTACTGAAACCAGATCTAATCTAGTCACAACGCCCTCTCCCAGTCCACTGGAGTGGGAAGAAGCTTGGATCGAGGACATAATGTTCGTTTAACATTCTAATATTCAGAAGTGTACATTTATCTATTAAACAGTAAGTCCCATACCACGTTTCGGCGGTAGATTCCTCTGCTGGAATACCACGCAGCTCGGAGCTGTGGCCCAACAGAGCCCAACGTTCTGATCAATATATATATATGTCTACCATTATTCAGGCATCCTCCTACAGTAAGCTATTATAACTTCCTAGGGGTTTTCACTGGTCCTTCTATTGGTGAATTGGTGTTGTTACCATAGTGATAAGTCAAAACCACCCGGATGCTCAGCGACCTTGGCACCATTCACTTCCTCGACTCCGGAGATACTTTTCCTCCACGCATCACAAGCAGCCATCGAAATGGGCTCTTGGCATTCTTTTCCTCGACAGTAACATCCTACAACATTATCATATCACCGTAGTCGACATCTTTTTCTTCAATTACTCCAGGATAACCACCTTCCTTGACTCTCATCCACACCTTTCCTGGCGCAGCTCTCTTCGAGCCTTCCGAACGGGCCTGCAAAGAAGCTTGCACGCAATACTCATTCTTCTTTCTCGATTACCGCATTTCTAAAGCACACATTTGAGATCGCGCAGAGGACGAATTGGTCTCATTTCGACCCTGGGTATCGCGACACGAGAAACAAACCTACCTAGCATCCGACCATCGTCTCCTCAACCTCCCCCAGTTCAATAAATTTCCTTCGAACTAGGTCAGTACAGGCCGGTGATTAAAGAGAAATATACCACGATGCCTTGCTTCACAAACCACCGGAACGATTTCACTGAGACCGAGACCAGGTCTGGGCCGATATGATCAACGGCATTGTCTCACTCAGGGACGACGAGATTAAGGCCAAAGCATTGAGCCTTGCCAGAGTAATAGCCTCCTTCTAATATGGAAAAAATCAACAAAATAAGAATTAAGCAGCAACTAGGTTTCCAGTTGTCGGATGCGCCTACTTTGAATGCCGAAGCTACTGCCAACCTTTTCGATAACTCCGTCCATCATGCGTATGCCGCCAATCCACAATCAACCACAGACCTTTACAGTAACTCTCTCCATCATCACCAAACAAGTCATTCTATGGAAAATCTACATACTACAGCCCCATGTGAAGGACATACTGGTTTCCACATGGCAGATGGCCGCCAGTCGAGTTGGGCTGGGGTTGAGGACGGTTTTGAAACTGACGCTCAACCAGCGGCGTACTCATCAGGTACTGGTATGTCAAGACATAGTAGAAGCATGAAGATTCAAAGTACTTCCAGCTTTAACTCTGAGATTCTGAATCCATACATACCTCGCAAGAGTCCCAACAGCGCCAATGGTACACAAACCGACGGCATCTCCGCCCATCCAAACTCTCCCATACACCCAGGACGAGCCGAGGTCTCAAGCAAGAATATGGCACTTTATGATTCTGCCGGACCCTTCATCCAAGCAAGCCACGTCAATCGATCAGTAAATTTGGCTTCCTCTCCTGATTCAGCTGGGACAACCCCCTTGTTACCATTCGGCAACCCTTCACTGCTATCCTTCGATCAGTTCGCTACAAAATGGGACTGTTTCAAAGCTAGAAGAGACATGCGCTTGAAGAATGAGGTTCGCGGCTCCCCGAGACCAAAGAGCATGACGTTGGGCGGTCTGTGGCTTGTAGGTCTTGCGAATGCGATTTGCTCCCCCTTTTCGGTGCCCGGATTGGTGTCTCTCAGTTCTGGCATGTTGAGGATCTTCTACTTTTCTTGGTTCTCTGACTTGGGCGGCAGCCTCTTCCGGCAGAGCAAGGCATCTGGCAACAAGATCTATCGCTCACCGTACAATCAACCTCCTGTATCTAATCGAAATTTACGGATATCTTGCCGTTCCAGGTTTTGACCATGGCGCGGTAGATGTCATTCTGAAGAACCAGACACCGGCTATGCAGCGCAGATCCGCCGCCAGGCCCGAGCCCCCCACGCAGTTCTACGACAACAACGCAGTTTGGAAAAGACGGCATGAGCAAGACTCATAGTTCCCTAGGGCTCAAGATTTCTCGAAATCGTTTTTCGAATAATATCGGGAAAAACGGAAATGGTCATTGCCAGGATGGAGAAAATCCAGGATAAAGCAAAGAAGCGCATAGATGTGGCTGTCACCGTTGGGAAGGTCGGGGGCGGAATTGATATCGAATGAGAACCCATCCACAGCGAAAGAGAACAAGAGCAGAGTCAAGGGCAAGAACAAGAAGAAGGTCGGGTTCAAGACCAAATTCAACATCAGAACAGTGGAATAGGATCCAGAGCGGGCGGAATAAACCTAATCTCCCACCTTCCTCGACCTGTACAGAAATATTCAATCACCGCAAGCCTTATATCCGCCTTCGGAGCATAACTGGAAAAGGGCAAAAAAGATTTGTTACGTAGAGAGCCTGACCGTCGGCCTTTGGGTGGTCCTGTTTCCTCCAGGATAGCTTTGGGAACATGACGATGAGCCATATACTGGGATAACTCGCCTTGAGTCTTCTGGAAATCAATTTGAGAGATTCTGGAGACTTGGATAGTTGGATAGTATTGGGCTTCCACATCGGGGCTTGTAATTTGTTGCTTTCTAGGACTGCGCTGGATTCATTTTAGAATTTCTGTTTTCCTTTCCTCGAAAGCACCTGCTATGAACTCTTTTGAACTAAAATTTAATACTCAACTGTATCTACCAGCACCTGTGACTCTGTGGCTTTTACCCTGTTTTAAAACCTCTGAATGCTAGGAATCAAAAAATTACAGTTGAGGAATTCAAGACCAAGACGAATCAAATCCATTTCTTGATGACCATGAGAATACATGACTTCCAAAGCTGGGTTTCAATGTGTCAAGATTGTCTTGTGACATTCGTTTGCAGTGATCAAGCATGCAATCCTAAAGTGAACGGGTGCGCTTTCTTCTTGTGCTTTTTCGGATTGATGGCTGGTTAGAGATTAGCTTGCTTCAGACACGAGGCTCTTGCTTTGCGGAGTGGTAGCTTGTCTAGCAATTTTTCCAATTTAAAATCAACTCCACCAAGTGATTCCAATGACCAAGACCAGGCCTGACCTAGACTCGTGTTGAATATTTCTTTCAGACCTTTAAGTTGCGCATCGTATGGTATTGTATTAGCTTGAGATACAGCTTGTTCACAGGTTGCCAAAGATGAAATGGATATAGATATCGGCCAGTGAGCCTCTTGTGATAGTTTCGGAAGCAAGTCACCGGAGAATTTTGCACATTGCTAGCATCATGCGCTACAACTGCGTGTTTGTTCCGGTTGTTCATCTTACCCCTCCTTGAGATATATAAGTTGACACGGCGGGACAGCAAAACTGTATAGCGTCTACTACCTTCAAAGCGATTTTGAACGCCAGAAGCAGTCAACCACCACATCGCTGTACAATCGTTTCTGGTGATGGTAAAATAGCTAGTCGGGGCACTGCAGGGTATATGGAGCAGTGTATGAAGAGAGGCACACCAGCCTGGATTCCGAAGCACCCACGGGAGAATTGAGTAGGAGGCGGGCGGTCCAGGGGGCTGACGGTCTAGATCTGCAGGGTGGGAGAAAGGGCGCAGGCATTGTCAAAGAGGGAAATTCAAATTGATTTTAGGGCCGAAAAAGGCGAAATTGGGGCCTCCCAGCACATCGCACTTTTTGTTTCTTCTCGTTCCACAGACTCTAGAGCAGTCGACGAGCAGTCGATGATGGGTTTGGGAATTCTCTTGGCATTCTGAATTACCCCACATCCAAATGTGGAGTAATTAGCGAAAGTCAACATTCCTCTGCCAAGACTTCCACCAAATTTTGTGATGCTCGATATCCACCAAACGTTGTGGTAACCCCCAGCCTTTTCAAAATTCTGTACTTATAGATGGATGGCCCTAGCTTCAGCTTTGCCCCCAAAGACTTCTCTTTTCTCAGAACCGACGTAAATGCTTACAATCCCCTCCCTTCGCCTTCCTCCAGCGCCCGCCTAACAAACTCTACCCAGAGAAATGTCACAATGATTGTGTATAACTTTAGAACAAGATTGTATGTCAATGCAAGAATTTTACTCTATGTGTTCGCAGTTTTCATGACCTATATTCTATTTGGCTCGTCAGGCTGCACCGCCGTGCAGATCTCCGGCTTCGATACCTTTCTTTCCTATAACTTGAAGTAAAGTGTTGATTGTCTTAAATTTATTAAACAATGATTTTCCATATGTTACATACGTATCTATGGACTCCATTTACCGAAAGTTCTCGATTGCGCGCCTTTCAACAGGGTTTCGCCTTCATCCCAATTTGCCTGACGAGGCCTAAGGAGGATTTGTTTGTTGTATGCTCTGGTCACTTCACCTATCAGGCATCGCTTCTGCCAAGCATCTGGACCCCGCCCTCAACAAATACAACACAAACGAGTTTTCGAAGAAAAAAGTCTATCCTTTTTGAGAGCAGTCGTCCTTCCTCGTTCTTTCTACAACTCCACATCGCACACCCGATACCTCAAAATGCCTTCAAACAACAAGCTCACGCGCGCGCCAAAGAATCCTATGAGCGACGAAGTGTATGAAGAAAGATACGGTACGCCGCGAAAATGCTTTCATTGTACGAATTCGAGGAGACGCTGCATAGGCGGAAAGCCATGCGACGCATGCCAGAACGTCGGTAGGGTATGCAAAGATGTCAATGGCAACCCTTACGTTACCGCTTTGGACTCCAACATGAAACCAAAGGTCGTCGACAGCGCCAAGAAGAGAAAGATGACCGACTTCAGTGACAATGAGGATGAGGAGGACCTGCAAGAGAGTGGACTAAATAGAGCAGTCAAAAGACAAAGAGTGGTCCAATCAGGGGTGTTAGGATACGCGGAGCAAGGAGTCAATCGAGGTCCCTCCATAACTCAACAAGACCGTAAGTACCAGACATTTCTTTATATTGATAGGGTTTGCAGAAACCAGATGTATAGAGAAGCGGCACTGACTTTTGAATCAGCACATGAAGGACCAATCTATCCAAGAGCAGAAGGTCATCTCAGTAATCCTCGAATTCATGGCCAGCCAAGAGACGCAGCCCCAGTCACCCATGGCCCGAGCCAATGGGATCAGACAATCGACAGGATTTGTGACTATACCGGGGACACGGACGCTACCAGAGCAAAGTCCAAGGCACAAATGAACGAACCGTATAAAGAAAGGCTAATGAGCTGTTTTGGACGAATAATGGAACCAGACAAATATCTGTGGGCCGACATGCAAGACAAGCCTGCCAAAGCTACCCGACCAGCACGTGGAACAAGAAACCAACCACCTGCCAGAGAAGTAGCCAAGTCGAAGAAGCCATCGGAGCGCGAGCCAAAGGATTTCGAGCACGACGACGAATCTGACGGCGAGGTTGAGGGTTGAACGTCTGAAGATTTCCCAAGGCCCATAAGGTCAAGGTCATCCTACTAAGAATTATCGCTTGCTGGGTTTAATTTGTTTGTTTCTTGTTTATTTCTATCAAGATACTCGACATGATTGTCTTTGGTTGGTGCTTTGGAGTCTTGGATATGCAGACTATGACCAACCATCGGACCTCATCAGAGGGGCACTTGGAGGAAAAACGTCGCCAGTGACTTTCAAGTTTGGGTTTTGTGTTCCAGGATACATTCGGACCTGGGTTTAAGGGTGAAGGTTCTCGAAGGAAGAAGTACATAATAAAAGTCATAATATATTTTTGAGACATACGTTGAATGTGAAGTGACTTATCTTCTCTGATTACCCTTCTATACTCAACCACACATTCGAACAACGTCATACTATACTCTTTGTTAATTTATTCTGCTGACCCCCAATTTATAAACATGGTGGCTTCTGGATGGAAATCTTTTGTTACACGCCGTCCCTATCCATCCTCCTCATATGCCCCTCATCGTGGACCTCACCCCAGAACCGAGGAAGTGTATTCTCGTTTCTATCCCATTTAATAAATATGAACACAAAAGCCACTATCAGTCTCTTCCACAACGTCAATTTACCGTTTCTCGATCTACAGATTCAGCTCAGCTCGCTAGTACATAACCTTTGAACCCACTTCTGTTACCACCTAAGATGGCTCGGTCAGATCCCCAACCCCAGTTCTACTGAGTAACTAGCCCTGTGGTTCTGTCTGACTGGATGCAAATACCTAGCAATATTTGTAGACTCTCCAAATGTGAAGAAAGAAATACGGCCTGAGAATTATCTAAGCTTTCATATCTGGCTGATGTCACACCCGCTCTTGCACAAGGTAGCGAAGCAAAGCTGCAGCGGCCGTCTCTTGCTTTTTAAAAAACCCAAACCCTCCATTTATAACATCTGTTTTGTGCCCAGAATCGTTTCTTTTGAAGTAAAACATCATTCTTTGGTCTTGTATAGGTATTCAAAACATCTTATTTTACAATCAACTTCGCAAGTCAGGTTTCACCTGTTCCCAGCCACACAATTGGCTCTTGACGGCGATTCTCAGCACCCTAACGACTTTCACTCTAACTGCTCCCTCTAAAACGCCCATGGCCACCCTAAAGACTTCGAAGAACATCATGAAAATGAGTTTGGGGATCCAAAGTCATACAGATCGCCATTCCAATACGGTCTTTAGGATGGTGCTAGTGACCGAGTAGAGGGCAGCCCATTCAAGCACGCAGATGATGATGAGATGTATGCGATTGCCAATTCTCAGGCTCTTCAATTAGCAGAGAAGCGGCTGTCCAAGTCTAGAGAGGAGATGTTTCTGGACTACTTGGCAGACCATTTTTTGGAAGCCAAACGGGCATATCGCAATACCTCGAGGAAGGCCAAAAACAAGGAGGACCGGATTATTGCCTTGCCATTGGCTTACACCTCTAAGTAAGTCTCGCAAAATTTTTACATGAATTCCGTAGTCTCATGACTTCCATGGCCGTTTAAGACGAGTAATCGTGGTTCTTGGTCACGTGGTTGAGGAATGAAGACCTTTTCAAGCCATTCTAATGCAGTAGCATTGTTTATTCATTTATTCTTTGTTGTTGTGAATTGCTAGTCCTTAAACAAGTTGATGTTTGCTGGGAATCACTGTTGCTGGATAGATTTTCCCATGTATATTACAAGTGGAGTGGTTTTGCGACCGGTGGCAAAGATACATTTAATGAACGAGGTTTAGTTCCGAGAATTAGGTTTGTTGATTGCACTATGTTACGTATCCCTCCCGGTAATAGGTAACAACTTATTCAATCCTTGTGAGACGTCTATACACGGTGCAAAAACCTTTGGTTGCAATATGTATTTCGTTGAAGTCTGAGGAGCTACTCTAAGGTGTCGATGAGAGCTCTATATAAGAGGCTCTCATCGTGGGCTAGTCCCAAAGTGGCTAGCGTCGAGTGCTCCTATTCACTTCCTGCGTCCTGCAACCCCTGTTTCTGCCCGTCCTCCGTATTCACGTAAATCCGTCGATTACATGAATATTATTATTCACACAAGGTTGTTTTTGCTAAATAAAACATTAATTTGCATAGCCAATAACTAAGCTATTAATTCCAAAGCCTTTCATAATTCTTGCTTTATTTATGTTTTATTGATTCTTAAGTAGAATTGCCTTGATAGCTGGGATTTGCAATTTATGAAATCATGGCTTAATAATATTAGATGCTGCATTGTTAATACGTACAGAATCAATGGAATATTGCTTCTTAGTATTTAGGACAGGATTTCGCTTGAAAACCCGCTGTACTTATTGTTTTCCGAGTGGTGCAGGGTCTCCTTGAAGTACGCAAAGCCGGTTCCCAAAAAGCCGTACTTGCGCATAAGTAACACTGAATCCCAATGTCTCTTGAATCAAAATCCAGCGTGTAAAACGCTCTTTTAATACTAGAGGTAGTCTTTGCAAATGACTAGCAGCTTGTTGACGGGTATTTAGATTGTGATATCGGCCTCGGAGAGTAGACTTTAGTATGCCCCATTCTTTTGCGGCTTGTTGTAGGGACTTGCCATTTTTAATCGCATTCAAAGCTAGAACCACATCATCTTCTGTGTATTTTGGTATAATAATCGTCTCAATTGATGTTTCAAAAATCAAGAAAATTAAGAAGAGAATAAGATAATTATTAATTATTAAAAGTAGGTAGGTAAAAAAGCGGTGTGCTAAGCGAAGTGCGCGGAAGGGGGGGTGGGGACTTATTCATAACTGAAGCAAATGGCATATTTCCTTTGTTTATTCAAACCCGTGCGGCTTACTCCATGATTTCTCAAGGCATTTATTCTCGTGCTTGTGAGCTGCCCAAGCTTTCAGGTATTTTATAACCTTTACGAAATTTAATTTCGATACCCAGCTCTGGAGGCCGAGATTCTTTCGAGTTCCCGGTTCTCCTCGCCCCTTCACAATCAATATCGCAGTAAGTCGCTTCGGGGCTAAGCCCCTGATTCAATATGCTGATTTCGCCACCTTACAGGGCAGTTTGCGCTAAATCTGGAGGACAGGACGAGGCCACTTAGCAATGAGGCTGCAGCGAGCTTCACTCCATTGACATCCACGGTCTGTTAGTATATAAGACTTCTGCCTAGAATATCCTCCTAAAATTTTTGACTTCGATTCCACCAGAAAATAAACTTCGAGATCACCAAATCCAGCGAGCAGACAATCGCTACTTCGATATCAACATCCCTCACAAGCAGAGCTTCCATTTTTATTGTCCAACACTAACTCGCCGACTCGCAACCTCCGAACCACTTAACTTGCTCGCCCACCTCGAATTCCACGTGGATTTCGAATTATCATTCCTCTTCTAGCCCCCCAAGACCAGAGCGATTCGAAGACCAAAACCTTCGAAATGACGGACACGTTTAAGTGGTTAATGGCTATGATGAGTGACGAGCCATATACTTGTACCATCTGCGGCAAATGGATCGAGGATCCACATGCCGAAAGATGTGGCAATGCTGAGCATGAAGGCCTCGGTATGATGGCATATTGGGAAGAAACAGTCAACCGTCGGCCCTCCAGCAAACCCAAGGCCGTTCTTCCACCATCTCCCCCTCTTTCTCCTATTGATGGAGACAAAATAAATACAATTGACCTGACTGGCGACGATGGTGAGAACGACCAGCAACCTTCCCCGAGCCTAAAGAAGGTCTCATTGACTGATGTCAGTACTCAAGATCTCTTTTATGTATCACATATAATACTAACACCTTCTTAGACCCCCAACCAAGCCAGCATGTCCCCATATCCAGTCAAGAAAAAGTACAAGATTCGCAGAGGCCCTGACAAAGTATTAAACAAGTCTCATCACCAAGTCTTCGGTACGGTCATCGCCCCCAAAGAGATTAATGACTTCTTGAACGCTGCTGCAGCAAGTCAGGCCAGGCTGGATTCTGCTGGTGCTTCCTCTGAGAAATTACCAAGGACGACGAATGGTCCGGTTCAACAGTCCCCCATTTAGCCCTTGCCTCTGACTTTCTTCCATCATCTGTCCAACAACCCAAGACGCATGCCAATTTAGTTATTCTCCAAAGAATAATCCACTGATGAAATACGTGTAACAGAATAACGGAGAGCGCGATGATGGTAAAGAGGGAGCCATAGGTGGGCTTTGATAGCTCTTTGGGTTACGGTGCTTTTCTATGGGTCTTCATGCTGTTCCTGGAGTATATAGCTTACTCTTAAAGTCTTTTGTTCAAGGAGACATGCGATCTCCTGAACTGTAGCACAGAATATACCAAGTAAGCAGAAATTATTTCCGCCGTGATATTATACACATTCCTTCAATCTTCTCCACTTTTCCTCATCGTGACAATTTATATGTATCGCATACCTCTATGATCCTTTTGATAAAGCGCTGACCGGTCACGTGTAGTCTTCTCCCTGGGGCTTTGGTTTTCCGGGCTTTAAATGCATTAGGCATGAGAGCCAGAAGTGGAATCTATATTTCTCATAAATACGGAGTGAATATCAAGTGTATTTTTTAATCGCAATATTGAATTTGCGCGGCACTGGGCTGGGGTTTCGAAGTGACGATGCACTCGCTCCCTGTCATGCCGCTAAATATATCCTCGTCACCCCTGTCTCTTGACAAATCACTCCCACCCCCTAGCAGAATATCTTCATCCTAACATTTCGGGCTCTTGCATACATTCAATTAGTTATCAGAGAGTACTGTCAGCTGTGAACATCGGTCCTTTTTTTAAACGACGAAGAGGCCAAAGTCATTTGGTTCCACACAACGCCTTCCCCGAAGACTACACTTCTCGATTGCGAAGAGACAATATGGAGTCTAACGATGCTAATTGGGAAACCGAGTTCAGCGAATTCTTCGATTTCGATGGCTTTCTCATGGGGAGTGAAGCGGCGGCAATGATTGAGGACTCAATATCCGGCCAAGAAGTAATTGCTCTTCCTCCCTGACTCTCTGGCCCAGCAACTGACCCTCTAAAAGCCACCCCAGGTTTCTCTGTTAAGCAATTCTATTCAACAGAAGCACACTTCTTCGAATCCATTACCTCCATCTGCACCGATCGATCGTCTCCCGAATCTCCTGTCTCCTGGCAACACCATGAACCCACTCCACAATGATACATCGGCTTCAAAATCAACAATGCGTCCTGCCTTTCCAAGAAGAACGGATTTAAGTCCCCGAGACTATCTATAAAATACGATGCATAATCCCACTCACCAAGCTCCAAAGCTTACGGAATGGCCTGTCTTGGCAACAACACTGTCTAGTGAAGGGCATATAGCTCTAGGCAACGGAGGTTGCAGTGGGCCAACAACAAGAGATCCCGGTCAACATATATCCACAGCTATGCAAATGTCAGGTCTCCATGGATCAGGTCTGGTCCATCAGCATGAAGCGGTTCAGGGGGGCCCGGAATTCAACTTCCTCCCAAACTCATTGGTCTTCTCATCCTCTACGCCATCTTCGATGCAACCAGTTGCAAATATTCCGCGTATTAATAACTTCAGTGGTAGCATACCCAATAGCCAAACTCCTCACGAAATGCGAATCACGGTCAAGCAGCAGATAACAGCTCAACGCCCGCGACGCACTCACAGAAGCCCGAAAAAAAAGACCCATCTGCAGGCCGATGCACCAATACTAAGCAGAGTATCACATCTACCTTGCCGTGGTTCTACGCCAGAAATGCCGTTCGGAGATCCGTAGTTGCTTCAGCAGGGTGACTTCGTCGACCTGAAGGCTTGGACATTTGGGAAGTGGGAGATGCTCCTCGCCAACGAGAAAGCTGTTAGAGATAATGCTGCAACTGCAGCACAAGCTACATCCAACCGCCCTCCCCTTCTCCATCCCAATTCCACCCAAAACGCTTACCATCCAGCCTCTAGTCAATATCAGGCAGTGGGGGTGCACTCTCGGTCTCACAACCCAATAGCTACTGTTCGGGAACCAAAAAAAGATCTGCAACGTAACTACCAAGCCTCCGACCCATACGCAGCGCATCAAGGAAGCTATGGCCACTCAACTTATGGAGACTATTTGAGAGATGATCAAGTCGATGAGAAGGACTGGGCTCGGGATAGGCGACAATACAGCCATGCAGATAACACTTTCACGATGAGCAGACAAGATGAAGCTGCCAGTACATCGAAGAGAAGACATGATGGCGAGGATTGGGGTATTAGCACGGAAGAGGTTTAAGGATCATTGAAGCTTTGGCAGGGTCGAGTACACTGTCTGCTTTCCAAAAAGTGAACTCTGAGGCCAAATTTTGGAGTGTCGCTGCCAATGTCTCATCAAAAGTAGTTACATCGGGTATCAAAAATAGAAAATGAACCTCTCTTGGTGTCTTTTTTGTGTAATCAATATTCCTCGATTCTACAGACATCAATGCCCCGTCGTGACAAAGGAAATGCAAAATAACAAAATCCCACGCTTACCCTTCTCGTGCAATAGAAGCCAATAATAAAAGCATCAATGTATGCTTTATATATCCATCTGCCTTTGTAAATGAAATATGATGAAGTGCTTATGATATTGTTTGTTCGAGTGAATTGCAAATATGTTGAAGTCACATCATGGACTGATGCCAAGGCCAGCACCCCCAGATTCACACATACTCCCAGTTATATCATGTGTTGATGCCGAAGTCCCCCCGTCGAGTATTGTTCATGTCCTTCGGATCCGATCACAACAAAGCCTCATCTACAAATTTTTTCGAATAGCAACACTCTGTGCATTTCTTCAGATCCCACAAGCCTATTGTATCGCAACTCCAACGAAGACTCTCTTTACCTCTCCTTACAGTCTCTTGCTACTCTTTGTTTACTTCTCAACGGCTCCACTGTTCCCAATTCAAAGCAACTCTTCCACGAAGAACACGAGTACCCGCCCGCAGTCCCAAATCCAAATTCTCAATCTCCGCCACAGAACCGCAGAACCTCATAACATACAATATGTCTCAATCTAGACCCACCAGTGACTCTGACAATGCGAATACCTGGAATAGCTGGATCCAACTCGATGAGACCGATAAGCAATGGGGAAACGAGACGATCGATTCCCACATCCCTGAGAATGTAAGATACGCGGAAGAGAACGAACAAGAGCGAACCCTTCGAGAATGCATGGAGGAAATGGAGGGAAGGCCAGAGGAAGATTTTGATCATGCCTTCAACGCCGGTGGTATGGGTGGAAATGACATTGGAGACGTCGCACACGTTGGCGGGCTTTATCCATACTCAATGGCCTTTCCACCATACTTACCATGGCTCGACCAGAGCCCTCGCGCTAAAGCCGTCCCAGTCGCTGTGACGCCAGCTCCACCTGTTCGTTCCGTCCACGAAGTGTCCTCTGTTCTCCAACTACCGCTTCGCCAACCAACAACCCCAATCACCACTGCAAGCACCACAGTTGTACTTCAGAGCAATGCCAGAGAGTCAACGATCAGCTCTTCTCCAATCCAGGAAGCTGTCAGAGATTCTAGAACTTCTCAAGCAGCCAATACTGGGAAAGAAGCAGTGTCCGAGACCAGACGTGCTCGTCAAACTGGAGTGACCCCGGCCAAGGAGGTTATTGACCTTACTTGCAGTCCTCAGCCCAACCAAGGAGGCTTCTCTCCTGTCATAAGCCATCCCAACTCAGGGATTATACATTCCACCCCGCATCGGAATAACAGGACCGCCAGTCCCAATAATTACCAGGGTGAGAACGCTGCCCACCCAGGATTCGACGCAGCTCAGGTGGCAACGGCTTCGTCTTTCCCCTTACAAGCGCCGCCTTTGGCGTCTTTTGTGGTTCCCTTCGGCTTTGGCACTACAGTACGTGTAGGCCCTCAACCAAGCGAGGAATATCCATGCGGAAACCTGGAGTACCTTACTCGAAAAGGATTTAAAGACAAGGAGGTGCTGAAAACGTATCAAAATAACATTCTTAAAGCCAATGTTATATGTAAACAGAATGGGGTTTACTTTAAAGCTGATGGCCAGTTGCAGAGAGCTGCTTCCTTTAGGAATGGAGATAATGGGCAGACAGCAGGAAACCTGGTTGCACCCACAGTTGGCAACGGGGTTTCATCGTCTATTCCAGGTGGTGCCACCTTGACACAGGTTCGGCAACGAGAGACAGTAGAACAACATCACTCGGGGATTTCTTCCAGAATGAATAGGCAGCAGAGCCCTCAAGAAGATCCAATTAATTTCCCCGCGGCATCCTTACAGACCCATCCTCAAAATGTCCTTCGCCATCCGGTGAACTACCTAATAGAAAAGCCATTCCTTTTCAATGGAAGAGGTAGTACCGAGCAGGCCACCTCCACATACATCTCGCCATTCTCACCTCAGAGTTCTAAGGATCCATCGTCCAATACTGGCATATGCAGAGCAACTCCCCCAAATATTTCTAGCCCTCGGGGCACTTTGGCGGTTTCCAATATCTCAAACAAGGAAGTCGAGAGACCGGGAGCTTTCAGTGGCCGAATCGAGGATTCCTACACTGCTCAGGGGCCTGAGAAGATCGATCCGACACAAGCTTCTTACCCGTGGATTCAACATTCTTCGTCGAGAGACCATCCTCGTCATCATACTAGACCCAGTCCCCTACCCTCGTCATTGGGCGGCTATGCTGGCTTCATGGACAGCACCAACCAGGGAAGCGGAAGTGGCAACGGGTATGGAAGAGACAGCGACGAGGCCTTTGAGGAAAATCTTCGCTGGGCATTACTGAATAGCATGAGGGATGCCAGAGCGAAGAGGAAGGCGTCCGAGATAAGCGACGATGATGATCTGGACAGAGAGGGAACGATGCCAGCAAAGAGAGCCAGACGCCATGATTTCCACAGCTGATGTGGAGGATTGTACGAGGAGATAAGTGGGAATTGTCGCTGATAAAATGGTTGTGGTGCTGTAAATGCTTGGAGTTGAAACTGGGACGTGGAAATTTTATTCGGGAACTGGGATTAAAGAGGGAAATAAAGCGACTTGTTGAGGTTTATTGTCATTCATACACAACCCTCTCCTTTTAAAGTGGTGCAAATAGATCTTTGGAGTTCTGGAACAAGGCATGAAAACGTCGGAGAGCCGTTGAATTCGATATAAAGATATCTCACTCTTGATTCTAAGTCAAGTCGGCCATCACAGGTTCAACGCAGGCACAATAACTCCACAAAACGAGCCATTTCAGACCGGTACTGTACAGATAATGAGGAGAAAAGAATACAAATCATGGAATAGCCAGACGTTCCATGATATTATTTCAAGTGGAAAAGTCATGAGTCCGAGTAGCCGTTTCCCCAACCTGCCTCGGTGACTCCCCCCTCCGAAAGCCTCTTTTCTGAACAGAGCATGCCATATCAAGTAGTGCTATCCGAAATCTATATTTGACGAATCATTATAAATTCTAGATCATTAACAGCAACGCCCTTTGTGCCTCTGGTTCCGTGTACGACCTGTTAAAGAATTCTCAACTCCGACAAAGGCAATTCTTCATCCGGACATTTGCGCGACGTAGCCAATACAAGAAATCAGAACAGTTGCAGAAGATCTGAAACCATCATCCGAGTGGATTAGAAGTCTGCGAGCATGTTGGAGAGAGTTCTGCAACTGGGACGTTGCTCCGGCCAACCTTTGTGGCCAGCTGTTTTGACAGCCTTTGTCGTCGGCTCAACAAACCCTTTCAACACATTGTCTTGAATAGGCGGAACAGAGAATAATAGCTTACTTCATATTCAGCATGCCGCATATCGAACAAGGAAGTCAGCTAATAAAAGCAGAGACTACCTCAACGTACAAGACAACAGAGGAAAGAACAATGTCTGCTTCCTTTCGCGCCGCAGCCCGCGGTCCCTCACCACAGACACCCGGCCCTGTCTCGGGGGTCTTTAAGCTCCGCGCTGCTTTAGGCAGCTTTCAGCCCACTGATGAGGCTCGCCGATGTTGGCACTGCGCAAACGGTGCAAGAAAAGGAGCATGTATGGTGGGAAAACCATGCACTGCCTGCAAGAAACTGGGTAGAATTTGCTGTAATCTACATGCAGGGATTCCGTTTTTGGGACAGCGTCCCCAAATTACCGCGCTCCTTGATAAAATCAAAATGACAGGAGAAGTTATCAGTGTTATACCTGATGGTAAGTTATATGTCCGCATCCCCCTTGTCTCTAATGTGGAAGGACATAGAAAATCGAAAAATTGATGAATACTTGCTGACTTTTTAGTGGGTCCCTTGCATCTTGCTGTAGAAGCTACACTTGTTGCATATGCTAGAAATGCCCCCGCTCATGCACCAGGACCAGCTTCCCAAGCCATGAGCTTAGAGAACAGTCTGCGGCATCTTCCCGCTAATGTATTCAAGCCAGGAGAAGACAAAACTCTTGCTAAAAGGCGCCAGGATCTATTCCGGGAATACGGGATCGATCAGGAGGCACTTGAAGCTCTACAAAATGTCGAGGCAGCTGATCCATACTCAGCCAACTTATTCGATCGAATGGTCGCTCGAACTGAAGAAGCAACAGCAAATGCTGATGCTCGTGGAGATAATGTGCATCTCCCTGTGTCTCCCACGCCTATGTCCGATGATGAGGCATCTACTATTCTTGAGGAGAGCGATCTAGATCCAGGCCCTTGGGAGAATCCGTACGAGACTTGGGGATCACCGTAGAGTCTCGCTCCAACAGGCTTCAGGAGTTTCTGAGGATTTCGAGCAAACCTCTGAACACGAATGCCGACCCTCACCACAGATACCCATCTCCCTACCAGCTTTCGTATCGATCAAACACCAGTCTCTCGTAGGTATCGTAGGATCTGCGGGGTTTAACTAAACACTCCTGGCGTTGAGGCACGTCCTCTCTGCTTGGATAGGAGTCCAATCAGCACATTTCTGGGCCACACACCCCGCTTCCAGCTCTGCTGATAGAAAAGCATGTAGAATTATATCTGAGAGAGCGTACAGAGTAGTAGGGGAAATAGGGTGGCGTGATCATAAGTACGCAGGTACTAAGATCTACGCTGCACAGCCCATACTTCTAACATCTGCTAACCTTTCTTTCCGACATATTGACGAAATCGATTAGTTAATCTCAACAACAAAGATATCCCGCATCCCACTATCCTTCTCCAGCCTCCATACCGAATCAATATTTGTTTCCGCAAAAAGTGTTCCGCTCATCAATTCCGAAGCGATTTCCCCCCAAACCCAACTAGCAATAATTGCAGAATATACAATCACCGCCGGCCACAAATCTTGAGTGCGCTAAGCCCCCACACCATCACCCATCGACATTGACTTCCAATAGCGCGACCGGCTGTTGCTTTGTTGACTTTCATTTAGGGCAGAAAGAAGCGAGAGTTGGAAAAGAAGGGTTGGGCGGCGTCCGCTTTTCTCCACCAATGAGACTTTCGCCACATTAACCATGCCTTCTCGCCCAAAGTCTCAGCGAACTTTCGGTGAGTAGCTGTTCCTGATGACTCGGCGTAGAAGAAGCCCCACTCGATTCCACCATCAACAATGCAGGATCAATTGCTTCAGACGCTGTCTTCTGCGGAAGATCTGGTGTGAGCTGGGCAACTGTGAATTCAGCAAGCTGCAGTGTGGTGCTCTTTGAATGGCACCTTTTTAGCCACTTACTGTGACACCATCTTTCTTGGACATCATTTGGATGATTGGAGTTTCGGAACTC
>JAFJYG010000812.1:0-23996 GCA_017366145.1 Cadophora sp. M221
GGCGATTCCTGTCCTATCAAAGCTCTAACTAACTCCCAATGACCGTACCCACGCAGGCTCGCCTTCTCAAACGCAAGATCATAAGAACCTCGCTTTTTCTCACCGAACTCCCATCCAATCAATACCACCTGATATCCCTACTGTCAACAAAATTCCCACCGTCACTCTCCCTTCCCACCACCACTATCCCCATCCCATCCCATCGAACCGTACCCCGTACTCCATATCCCCAAAAAACACCAACCTACAGTAGCAACATAAATCCATCTCCTTCTTACAAGAAAACAGCACACTACACCGTACAGCCCAAGTATTTCCAAACCAACGAGCGAGACCAGATTAGCAAAGACGACAAGCATGCATCCGAACCTGAAGCCGAACCCGCACGTCAGATGAAAACGCGAACATCAGTGAAGTTATTGGCTAGCCGTTGTCATGGGAGGGACAGTATATATACCTAGGTACTCTGCGAGTCCAATATCTTTTATTCACTTCCATAGCCGGAGCCGATTCACTATTTCCTACCTCGGCTTTGCGTATTACAACAAACATGCACGTTGCCAGCTAGTAGAGCAGGTATAGTAAGAAGTGGTGGAACACAATCAATTCCATCTACCAAAATCATACATATGTACAACCCCTTTATCTCTTGTCTCCCAATTCCTTCTGCTGCCTCTTAGCAAAGGTCAAGCCCCACCACGTCGACCAAACATGATATCAAAAAGCAACAGCAACCCTCCAATCAGGTCCAGCATGAGACACGCAGAGCCCCGGTCCCAGATCTCCGATCCCAAGCACCTAGCCATTATAACTAGGAAATACTCCTCATCCATAGATATGAATCCCAAAAATATGCACCTTGATTGCGCCATCCCATGCACCATATGTGATGCTTTGCTTTTCCGTCTCTAAAATCCCCCTTTTCCCAAATAATGTACATTCACCATCCATCGTACAATACAACACACCTAATCATCAAGCAGCTGGCCGAGTATCAAGCTCTGGATCATCGTTTCATCAGAAATGATTCTGATCTTCTTTGGCGCAGGAGATTCGTCAGCCACAGCGGCTGTTGGGCCCCTTTTGCGCTTCCGAGACGCACTGCTCGATGTCGCCGTTGGCGCACCGAATACTGCTGCTTCCGCCGCCTTCTCGTGAGTGTCAACATACAACAGGTCCCACTCTAGGTCTTGCTCTTGCGATAACTTCATTCGTGCGTCTTGGTAATCAGCGACCTGACTGATACGTGCAGGTCCTAAAGCGTGAGCTAGGAACGTATATGCTTTGCGTTTTTCTTGTGATTTTCCCTTTCCGGTGATAAGTAAAATTGACTTTCCCTCGAGCAACTTTTCTCGATTCGCGAAGGTGTCTTCAAACTTGGCGTCGCCCGCTGCATATGGCCGAAGGACTCGGCTCTTATGTGCATTGCCGAGAATAGAAGACTGCCCAGCACAGAGCAGATAGGGCGACCAATCGACAATGGCGTTCTTCGCCACGCAAGCTGTGATCCAGTGGCCCGAGATGCAAGGAAGTCCTAACGCAAGTGCTTGCATGTACTTTGCTCTCCGGGAGTGTTCATCTGCAATCAAGGCGACGAAGCCGACAGATTTGGCTGAAGGCGAAAGCGACATCTCCTTGTCGCCCTTCGCAGATTCAAACAAGCTGTCGAAGCCTTCCGGAAGAATCCGCCCTCCCTGATCGAATATCGCCTTTGTGACTGCATCCTTTTCCCGTTCATGGCCAACGAAGCTGACTGCAAAGGTCATGTCCTTGAAGAGGCCCATTGCAGTCTTCGGAGACTTTCCCGCTGCTGTGGGAGACGATAAGGCAAGAGGATCAGGGCTCGAGTCCTTTGCTATTGATTGTCTCTTTGAGGATCTGGTTGGAACTAAATCGTCCTGAACGATAGTTACACCAGACTTTCGCTTGCTACTGCGTTTGTTCACACCGAATGAAGCTGAGGGTGGGTCAGGAATCACAGCTGGTTGTGAGGTCTGCTGCTTTGAAACTGCGGTTTTTCCTGCCGTGTCTGGCTCCGATGCAGTGAGTTTAGAACGAGGGATTGGACTAGCAAAAGACTTCGGCGCTGGAGTCTTGTTCGCAACTCGAGAAGATTGCCGTGGACTTGCTCTCGCAGGAGTACTCCGTGCAGGAGCTTTAACCCTGCTATATGTTTTCAAAGCACGCTTTGCCGGGGCTTGCTTGGTGGGCTTCTGCTTTGACACAGAGGGAGTAGGGGTATTATCAGCAGTCTCCTCCGGTAAGTCGCCGGGCTGTTGCTCAACTGCTGCAGGGGGTTCATTTGAAGTAGACTCTGATTCGACTTCCGCGCCAGCCTCAATATTGACAGCCGGAGTTTCCAGTGGCACCCTGGCATGATGATCCGTTTCATCCTCCTCGCCTGTATCCTTTGGCCCGTCATCTCCCTGGACTGTGTCCTCTCTGCCTTTTGGTTCCTCACTAGGCTCCTGTCTAGCATGGAGAGGCTCTTCGGTCAACTGGAGGCTCACTTCAACTTCGACTTCTTCCAGAACCGCAGAATTTGGTGGACTTGAAAGGGCTGAAGATGCCACACTAGATATCATTGTATTGACCCCAGGGCTTGCAATTCCTGACGAAGTCATAGATGAGGACTTCGGGGTCCTCCTAAAACTTCGCAGTCTGGATGGCGGCTTGGGCGAAGATCTGATTTGCATGGCATTATCAAATTCAGGATCTTGTGAGAAGCCTGGGAAATTGTTGGGTAGCTCCTCGCTTGCCCCAAAGGATATTGAAGCTATTTCTGCCATTGGGCGAAGACGATCCTCAGGTGGCGATGTCTCGGGAACTGTATCTATAGCAGCGTCTGATTGAAGTTTGCTGTTCGGGGTCTGCGCGTTGCTTCGATTGGATAACATTTCCTGCAGTGGAAGGCTGGGTTCTGGGTCCATGTCTGGTTCGGGAGCTGACGAATTGGCGTTCTGGGTTGGATCTACATCCATCTCTTGTTCCATTTCTCCATTTATTGGCTGTGATGGCGATGCTTCTGTGGCTCCTTCCAATTCTGGCCTCGAAAAGCTAGGCCTTGAAGAAGGAAGCTGGTCATCGGCCGTCCTATTCTCTGCAACTTCAGACCTCGCAGCTTGGGAGTCGGCGATGAAGTCGTCCTGTGTATCCCGGGCATCGTGACCTGAGCACTGAGCAATATAATCATCTTGATAACTTCGACGTCGACCTGTTGATGGTACCTCTACGTCTACAGCAGCTGTGCTGGATGCTGGCGCTGAGGAGCGCGGGTTTGTAGATGCCCCCTTTCGTAGTTCAACAGTGGCTATTTCCTTCTGAATTTGCAACTCTCGCTCCAGTTTTCGATTCCTGTTCCTCGGTGTAGCTTCAATATCAGAGTCATCGCTCGATGAATCAGAGTCAGGCTCCGTTGTTTGCCTCCGTTTCTCTTGGCTCTCTTTCATGGAGACATAAGGACGTGGTTCTGGATTGGCCCAAGTATTCCTGGGTCCCATATCAAAAGACTGCGCGGCTTTGGAATTGCTTGATTGTGACCGAGCAAGCATATTTCGTACTGATGACTGCAAGGGAGTGGCATCGTTTGCCTCGGATTCCAGTTCCAGCTCAGGTCCTCTAACAAGAGGGGATGAGAGCATGAGCGTCTGGCGTTTTGGGGGCGAGCTGAAATTATTGTATACATCGGGAGATGGCCGAGAAGAGGTAGGGCTCGCCATGTGACGGCCAATTGAAGATGGCTGAGTTGCACCAAATAGCTCGAAGCCCTTCATAACGCTACCTTTCTGCTTAAAAGGGTTGACTGGCGGAGCCGGTGTTTTGGGCTCAAATGAGGCATGACTTTGGACAGCCGGTATAGCATATGATGCGTCTTGCGATTGCTCCATCTGATCCTCCTCTTCGAGCGGCTCGGTATCAAACCCCAAATGGATATGACCGGTATCATTCTCCTGGTATGTGTAGGCAGTTGACGCCGAGGCATGTTTGGGGTCGTGGATCGTAGCTGGCGGGTCTTGGTCTTCGCTATCGTCATCACCTGGCGTTGCAGTGGAAGGACAATCGTCGCGGGTCATCTCCTGAATATTGAATTGATCATAAAGGTATGGAGGATTCTCCTGCGTCGCTGACATGGAAGATCTTTGAGTGAGGTCCTCCATGGCTGTTTGGATTTTGGCTAACTCCTGATACTTCTTGTCGAAATCCGAGGGCATATATTCCTCCCCCGTAGACTTGAATGGCCTAATTCTGCCGCGTTTGTCGCGTTTGTATTGTACCGAAGGTCGTGGAGAGGCTGGAACATTGGCAGATTGGGCATTCAATTCCTCATTGACAACCGCAGGTTCCTCGAGCTGGTCTGGGAGACCATTTCCATCCTCCTCCACGCGTAGGTTGATAGCCGCATCCGTTCCAGCTCCAGTTTCAAGGTCGATCTCTGGCTCTCGGGGCTGTTCACGATGTCTGTCTCCAACAATCGACTGCTGAGGAGATGAAGGCATCGCGAGCTGATTACTGGTCGACGCGACTTGATCTGAGACACGGTTTGGGCTGCTCTGGAAGGAGGTTAGCGTGTGGGATCCTTGAACCCAGTAAAGTCAACTGGCGGGCGTCTGCAGATCCTACAGGCAACAACTCGTCCCTCAGAGCCTGACACTGCTGGGTATCCCACTCGTCTACTTCGCCTTCGATGGCCGCCTTCTCCGCTACCTTGACGCTTCTGTGTGGCATGTTGCCATTGTCGCTGTCGCGAAGTATCGTGAGTTCGTGACAAAGAAGTAAAGTAAGGAGGGGTGTTTGGTGGCGCATCACGGTAAGAGCGCGACAAGCCGGCTAAAAGGGTTAGCGTGGAAATGCTACATGTGATACCGCTAAACTAATTTGAGTAGCACTTTGCCGACTTTCTCCCCTTCACTTCGAACCGAGCCCAATTCAAACAAAACACCAACACTTCACTTCTCGCTTGTCACTTCTCACATGTTGTCAGGCTCCAGCGCAAACTTCACTCTACCGTTGAGAAGTCCACAGATGGCATACTGTGCTAAGGTATCTTCACGTAATTGTTTGTCACACCTTGAATACAAGACCGAGGCCCTCAGTTTGATTCATGTAAATGTGGGGAACTGATGAGGCAGACGTCGGTATTTGAAGCTAGCATCAGTATCAAAGGATTCGGCAGCCTACCAACATGATACCTCGTCCTCCGTACCGGCTACCTACGTGGCGAGGGTCTTGATTCGGGTGAATATCAGTGGTAGCCTTCTTGATCAAGTGAATCTGAGGCACAGAATCAATAGAGAGCCCTGATTTGGCGAGAACAACTCGGTGAGTCAATCGGTGACGAGAAGAGCTAGCCAGCCCCGTTAGCTGAAGCCTAAACGTCAAGGTGAATTGGATACTTCAGTATATAACGTTAGAGAGCTTTATTTCTTCACTCCTCGTCCCAATTCTCTCTTCACTTCTCGTCCCAATCCTTTCTTCGTCCAATCTTGATTCCCTTTCACAACAGTCACAATGGCTCCAACACTTGAGCAGAACTCTGCTGTGGAGGGAGAAATTCCCCAGAAAAACTCAACTACAGCTGCTTCCAACGGTACCAATGGAGAAACAGCTCCCAAAGAAGTCGTCCCCAAGCTCGGCATGAAATGCGATCTCAAGAACCTCTACCAAAAGGAAGACGAGCGAGGTAGAGCATCATGGACAGACAAATACCCCGAAGACCTCGACGAGGCAGCAGAGAACGAGATGACAGCTCGCTATGCCATTCTCGTCCGCAACAAGAAGAGTTTTGATTCACGCAAGAAGTTGGAGATTGACAGCATCGTCGTTCAATCCCCTCTTCTGAAGGAAGTTCTCACCAAGGTTCTGAAGGATTATCCTGGTACGTCCTTTCTATCTCCCAGCCTCAAGTATGATATATTAACATCACAGGCGTCACACCAAACCTGAACCGTCTCATCTTCCAAGCCCCATTCAACCCCTTCGTCCACCGCTGGACACAACTCACCACCGCCCTCGAAGAGCAAGAAGAGGGCGAAACCAAACAACACGTGCAACTCCTCCACACAGTCCTAGAAGCCGAACTGAAAGACACCATCGCCGCACAGGCAGACTACATCAAGAACAAAGTCATCACCTTCGAGCACCTCTGGACGATCTTCCAGCCAGGCACCACCCTGTACAGTGAAGAATGGGGCCGTCACTGCGGCAGCAAGTTCAGCAACGGCAGTTACTACGAGCATCCAAAGTACGGTCCTTGCTACGGTGTCAATACGCAGAAGGTAGATTGGGATGGTGATAAGTTCGGGTATGCCAGTAACCAACACATCATCCTGGCCTTCGGTGGAACCAGATCAATCGCTTCACTTGATGCATTTCCACTCAGCTTCCACCCGGAGCAGAAGAAGATCAGAACCCAGCTCTTGAAACGTGGAAAGCTATTCGAGCATTACCATGGCTACCACTACAAAGCATACAAGGCCTTCGCTATCGGTAAGGATATGTGTGGTAACGATATCAAAGTCACAGTCGACAGTCGAGTCATCATGTAAGCCCCCTTTCCCTTGCCTTTCCCCCATCCATACAAAGCTAACAACAAACCCAGCGATACATTCGCCTACGGCAAATTCAACCCCAACAGCCTCAAACACCTCTCCCCCCTCAAGATCAAATCCAAAGCCATAAGCGAAGACACCACCGACAACGAGTGCGACTCAGACTCTGAATTTGAGTACTCCGGTTCCGAAATCGACACTCCCACCCCCACCACCACGCCCGCAAACACCAACCCAATCGACATCAAACGCACACCCCTCACAGACGAGCAACTAATCCAGTGCAGCTCCCTCCTAAAAGGCTACACGCTCAAGACCAAACGCTGGCTCTCCTTCTTCGTCGACTCCATCCTTCCCATCGCGTTCAACACCCAAGCCTTCCAATCCCTCGTCCTGCCCCCCTCACAGAAAGAACTCATCCTCGCATTCGCCTCATCCCAAGCCCTCCACTCCCACACCTTCGACGACGTGATCGCCGGAAAGGGCCGCGGGATAATCATGCTCCTCTCCGGCGGGCCCGGAATAGGCAAGACCCTAACCGCCGAATCCGTCGCCGAAACAATGCAAGTACCTCTCTACATGATGTCCGCGGGCGACCTGGGGATAAAGAGTTCCGAAGTCGAGGCCAGCCTCACGACGATTCTGGAGATGGTAGCGAAATGGAACGCCGTCCTTCTGCTCGACGAGTGCGACGTATTCCTCGAGGCACGATCGGCGCACGATCTCGAGCGGAACAAGCTCGTCTCGATATTCCTGCGCACGCTGGAGTATTACGAGGGGATACTCTTCCTGACTACGAATCGGGTGAGGGATATGGATCCGGCGTTTCAGAGTAGGATACACATCAGTATGGAGTACCCCGGGCTGGATCGGGGGAGTCGGATGCAGGTGTGGAGGAACTTCCTCGAGCGGGGGGTTGACCATGAGATTTCGGAGGGGGAGATTGGGATGTTGGCTGGGGTGGAGATTAATGGGCGGCAGATCAAGAATGTGTTGAAGACTGGACAGTTGTTGGCTTGCCATCAGGGTGTCAAGTTGAGGTTTGAGCATTTGAAGACGGTGCTTGATGTGGAGAAGCATGCTGGAGTGGAGATGGGTTCTTAAGCGAAAAAAAAAACAACAGACAGAGGGGCTCTTTTTTCAGGGTTCGTTTTCTCACCGAAACTTCTACCGAAGCTCTTCTATTATTGCGGTTGGCTTACTGTTGGCTGGTTTGAATACCTTGCGTCCTTCGTTCATAGAAAGACGGCAGGACTAGGCGTGGCGTGGCGTTTATTCAATGATCTACAAATTATACAAGTACTTGTGAGCACATCAATACAAAGTCTATGGCTTACCAAGCCCATTCCATCCTCCGTTCCTTCGGCATAGTGACATAGTTCTACTTTATTTGTCAAGTCAAGCCTAGTCATGGCTTGCAGGAGAGCAGCTTATACTCAGGGAGGAGGTGGACAATTGGATTGCAGGCCTCGACATGCTGGAAATTCGGCAGCTGCGAGAGGAGGGCTCGATGAGTGAGTGCTTCGAGGTGTCCGACCGACCCCCTAAGAACGCCAAAAAGGCCGTCTGCTCTCTGCTGCTCCAATAGCCAATGCGGTTAGCGCTATTGTTTGTTTAGATAGAGATAAAAACAGGTGACGCTGTTCAAGACCTATTATAGGCGTACTCGTCATCTCTGTATCGCAAGCTGTATGATTGAGCGCAGGCAGGCGGTAACCGGGCATAGTTAGAGGTGTAATTGATCCATTTGAACGAAGTCATGATTTGGAGGGAATATAAAATGGTTGGATTCTCAGCGCTAAGATGCCACGGAGATGTAGTCCACCAGTAGTAACTCACTGTATGCGATTTCCACCTCCTCTAATGCCTACTCTACTCTCTAATTATTTCTGCAGCAGCCTGTCAAATAAAAGTGAGGCGCAACAAACAACCAATCCATTTCTGCCAAGATTTACTTATTTCTCTCTGGGCTCTCTACAACAAAAGAGGCCCTTCCCTATTTGTTGAAGGCCGAATACATTTCTACTTCTTCAAAATCCTTTCGTCTCTTTCTTGGGAGGGAGAGAGATATCTTCAATCTCTTTCATCTTCTCTGCTGCGCTCTTTGATGTTTGCCGAGCTTCAACACTCAAAGGCGAATCATCATCATCACCTAGCTCATAAAATCTCCGTTTCCAGAAATTCCATCTCTCTAGGCACAGTCCTGCATTTCCCTTATACAGCGCACCGGCTTCCCCCTCGCCCTCTTCATATCCTCCATCGCCTTGTCCCCAGAGGAAGAGTGCTTTGCCGCTCTGGAAGATCCATTCGCTAGCCGCCAAAACGTTGCAGTCGGCTCTGGCGGGTGAGGTAGCGTCTTGCTCTTCTTCTAATGCAGCTTTCAGCTGTAGAAGAGCGTAGTCATCGAAGGTGACCACCCCTGCCGATGTACATCTCGCAGCAAAAGAGTTGAGATTGCGCCAAGCTGATGCGGACTCTTCATCTGGGATTGAGCCTTCGAATGCGGGGTCTGTATGATATTATTACAAATATTTCATTTCCACGGGTGGCAATATCGTTTGCAGTTCCTTACCTATCCATGCTTCTCTAAAGCATGCTGTGAATAGCGGCAAGTCATGCCATAGTCTGTACTCAGCCTGTCAACAATATGATTAGATTGATATTATATCGACACCGAAGTATGATCATTCTCACCCCCCAAATCTTCACCGTCCCTTTTGCACACTTCCGAAGGCCATCGAGGATCTGGACTAGCGTGGTATGTCCTGGGGAATCATTGACATATGGTACTGTCTGAGCCATCTGTATCAGCAATTCCCATAGCATCCAAAGGTATGCTTCAAGCTCTGCGGGGGATTGTGTGGTGGGACAATGTTGATCAATGAACTGCACAGCAGCATCGTCTGAACCCGGAGTCGGCGTTCGAAGTGCCGCTTCAAATGCTTCAAAAATAGGCATCTCGGTTTCCAAGAGACCATCTTTCATAGACTGTAGGCTTATTGTGGGCAATGATGTCGACATGTTCGTGTTATATTCTGTGGGCTGAAGAAGACTGAGCACCGAGGTGAGGCTCGATTAAAGAACCACCAACGCTAGGCAGCGCGGCTCAACGTCTCACAACTGCTGACACAACAACAAAGCACTGCAACATCAACCTTCGCAAGAAACAAAGGGAAAGTCGTGGTTGATTCTTTGAATTACGGTTACACGGCTAGTTGTTTCACCGCAAACACCCGTTAACCAAACATTTGCCGCTCCTGTCACCGGTCGGCCGCATAAGGTCATGTGGCTTAAGCAAAAGCCAATGACTACCAGCAATTGGAGAAACTACTTGCTTCTCATCGTTTCAGAGTAACCTTTATCACATCTTCTATAGGCTATCATTGGCCTTCAATCTAGCAACAGACAATGTTCAGGTTGTTGCCTGCAGCCTTTGAAGGGCGGAATATAAGGCTGCTGATGGGAAGGAATATTAGACTACTTCTAGCAACGCCAGTCCCAAATTGTTATCAGGAATCGAAAGACCTTCACTTAAGGACTCATATTCAAACAACACAATAATTAGAAACTCTAATTCCATCATACCTGTATCCACCACAGTTTTTTTCCATAATTATGGCATCTTGGCGTTCCACGGCTGCTCCTAGTCAACAAGCAACGGCGGCTGGCACGCCGAGTCAATTGACCAACTTCAACCTTTTCACGATCGACGAGGGTGGTCTACAACCGTTATCTTCAACGGCGAACTCAGACTCAATCAAGATCGGTCAGGGGCCCCCGATCTCGTCCAACAGCTTCCAGGCTCTTACAGCTGAGAATCTCCGTGGACTGACGACTATTGGACAAGACTCACGAAGTTCACGTCCAACAAACTACTCCTATGTTAGTGGCTGATCTGAATTCTTACGAGCTTTTACTTATACTGAAGTGAACTATCTAGTATTCTGCATCTGGAATGTCTTCTCCAAATCCTCTCCGATATGCTCCCGCCGCGGAGTTCCGAAAGCAGCTCCAAAATGCACCAAATCAAGACAAAAAACCTGCCCGCTCTCGGCGCTATCCCAAGGAGCATCACAACCATAGGGGCCTACCCTTGGAGCATCCTCCACTTTCGCAGGGACAGACTCGTCTCGAGTTCCCCTTCCTGGCCAGTGCCAACTATCCTGGCTATGGTCCGCCAGGGCCGGCCCGTGTTGCATATAATGACGGCGATAGGACTTCGGGCAGTATGGTGTATCACGACTTGCGAAAGCCAATAAAGAAGTGTCAACAGCGTGGAGGCTGCGGGGCCAGGGTGACTTGTATTGGGACTGGAAAGTGCAGGGGACCAGTTACATATGATTTCAGTCTGGCTAATTATCGATCAAATCCGTCGTCACCATGTGCGCAACCGGATGGCTGCGGATCTCCGGGGAATTGTGCAACTCAAAGGCAAACTGGTTTCACGTGTACAAGTCGGCAATAGCGGGATTGTTGTGTTTGACGGTCCTTCGGGGTTTGTCTTTTGAATGGAATATATGTTCCCATGTTGAACATATGGAGAGGTGGTTTGTGAAGGTTTCGGAGGAAGGCGGGGCGAGAGGGCGTGGATTAGGAAGTGCTGCTAGGTGGTGAGGGAGGTGGGTTGCATTGTGAAGATATTCCAGCCAGTATTTTAGCTAGTATTTAACAACCAACAAACCAACCAACCAACCAACCAACCAAGCAAAGCAAGCAAAGCAAGCAAAGCAAGCAAAGCAAGCAAATCCATGGGATGATATGATTGATATCTCTCTAAAAACAAAGACACAACACAGCAATATTGAACATTTAATCTCTCTCTCTCTCCCTCTCTCCCTCCCTCCCTCATCCATCATGCTTTTGCTTTGTCTCTCTCTTTTACTTTCATCCCATTCCTCTCCACCATATAAGAAGAAGCAAGGAAAGCAAAAGGCCATACCACCAACCACCCAGCAAATTTTTTATCTCATCTTAACTCATCTCATCTCATCTCATCGCAGCCCTCCCTAACACCACCTGAACGCCAGACACAAAAAACAGGTATAAGCGAGAGAACTCCACAGAGCAAAGAACGCCATTCATCCACGCCCCCTCATCGCACCAAACAAATCAACAAAAACCCTATGTACCTCTGCCCATTTTCTAATCTCATACTCCATCTCCCATTCTCCCATTCACTTAGTCCAACAAAACCCACCGCTTATCAACCTCCTTAACCCCAACTCTCTTCGCAACAGTCTCAAGGGTGCCCTTGATCGCAGCCGCAGGTCTACCCGGGAATTTCTTCTTCAACACCTCGATCAGACCGACTTTGCTGAGATCAGAGCCTTGGATAGCAGCTCTGAAAGCAGGCATATCGTCTTGTGAGATGATTTTCTTGGGTTTGGCGTCCTTGCTTGCGGGTTTAGCGGGTTGTTGTGATGGGAGGTTTGAGGAGAGGGTTGAGGGGGTGAGGATGGATGAGGACTTGACGAAATCGGTGGTGGAGGTTGACTTGGGTGCGAATAAGCTATTGATATTTGCGGATGTAGACTTCATTGTGTTGAGTGGAATACGGGGTGGCTCCATAGAAGTTCTGGATGAGGGTGGAGGGTCCCAATATGCTGTTGAGAAGGGGTCGATGGATTGGATAGATGGATCTGAGAAGTTAGTTTAGCTTTCTTCGGTGGGGAGAGCAACATACCAAGAATGACTTCCATTCGATATGCAATCATCTTGACATTCGAATTTCGTCTCTTCCTATCCTCCCAGCAAAGTCCAGTAGATACTGGCTCCAGATCACCCTGTAAGACCGGTCTCCTAGAATTGGTAGTCTCATCATTCTCGTCGTCAAGGAAATCATCCATATCTTCATCATCACCAAGCTCCTCCTCCTCATCGCCTTCACTCTTAAGATCCTCTGCATCTTCATCATCTTGAACCCATTCCGCCTCACTGTCATAATCGTAATCGGTGTTTGGAAGGTCTCTCCGCATTGGGTTCCTGGCCAATTTCGACATACCGTTGACAGGTTGACTGGTATAGGTGCCACGATATGGTGGTCGAACATCTTCTTGAAAGTGCAAGATCTTCATAGGAATTCCCTTTAATGAATTGCCGGTTCTCTTGATTTGAGAGTTTTGGGTGTCGGTGGTGAGGTCGATAGGTTTCGCTGAATTTCCAGAATAAAAATCAGACATGATATTTCGTACAGGTACATATTGTTTGCCGCGGGGTACATCGCAAACGGACGAGGTGTGAAAGAGTGTAGGCGCATCGAAAGTGCGTTGTCGGCCTGGGCTTCTGTTGCCGAATAAGTAGCTATCAAGTAGGCTCTCAATTGCTCCGACAGCCTCCTCGTCTCGTTCGAATCTGTTGATAGGCGCTACCGTAACACCTTGTTGGATGTAGAAATCTGGGAACATCTTCTCGTAGGCCGATTTCTCTGGTTTATTGGGCGTCTTCATGGGACTGGCAAACGCAGCACTGACATTGGATGACGGTGGAGCCGGACTCATCGACGTCCTACCCTTTGAATCCACACTCGACCCTCTGGGGCGGGCTGTTGTTGGAATAGTAAAGAAGTTGCCCAACTTCATCTGGGCTCTATCCTTCTTCTTCTTTTCCTCCTCGGCCTTGAACTTCTCCTCTTCCTTCTTCTTGCGCTTTTCCTCCTTAGCAGCTTTCTCGCCCTCTTTCCGCTTCCGTTCAGCTTCCTTCTCGACATCCTTCCTCGCCTTCTCATCCGCAGCAACTTGCTTATCTGCATCCTTTCGGGCCTTTTCCTCATCCTTACGTGCCTTCTCCTCAGCCTTCTCAGCATCCTTTCTCGCCTTCTCATCCGCAACAGCTTGTCTATCTGCATCCCTCCTCGCCTTCTCCTCAGCCTTTTCCCTATCCTTAATCTCCTTCTCAATCCGCTTCATCTCCCTCTCCTGGAAGGTAAGCTTGACCTTCTTCGCTGGCGGCGGGTGCGCAGAACCACCTGCACTCATTGCTGCAAAGGCCGATGGAGGGAGGTTGTTCGTAACTGTAGCTGTACCTGCCGCCGTAGTTGGCAGATCGCTTGCAATCGAAGCCGGATTGGGAGACTGGTCTCTCGAAGGTGTAGTTGTGCCAGCGTCTGTCAATGAACCGGTTGTGCTTCGAGTAGGGCTGGTGTCCCGTTTGGTGTTTATGTTTGTGCCTGTGCCACTACTGACTGGAGCTGTAGGTAGTGATTCCGCGGTGGTGTTCCCTTCTTCAACACGCTTCTCCATCTTCACAAAATCCGCAGAGCCAGCAAACGGTCCCTCAAATTCCCGAATTCCTGATCCCAGCTCTTTGAAACTAGCATGATCTCTCTTCAGAGAACGAGAGCGCAGTGAACCCTCTTGGACGGACGACATCGTGAACGACGCGTTTCGTTGTCTTTGAATCTGCAGCAGGCGACAGACAAAGCCTTAGGTGAATTGAATGAATGGATGGGTATCTATCGTATCGTATTGATCTCGCATGAACTGCTCTAAAAGGAATTCGAATCTCAATAGTCTGCTTGTCTGCTCTCAACGATCCATTCGAAGTCGTGGTGTTGAGGCTCTGGTGCTTGTGTGGAGAGGTGGAGTTGGATATGGATGGACAGGTGCAGTTGGTGTCAAAGAAAGGGACGCGACGAGAGCGCGTGTGGAAAGTGGTTTCGCGTTTTCTTCGGCAGGTGCGTCCCACCTCAAGCCACCCACCCACTAGACCCCTGTCTACTAAACTCTGCTCTTTTCTACGAGGCAATATCAAACAACGATTACAAGACGACCAAGACAAAATATTATCATCAATCTGATATAGAAGTGTTTTATGAAGTTTCAATTAATATTTCGCGTATTTACGAAATCTAGAAAGACATAACAAAAACACATTTTGATTTCATTTCTCCTACCATACTGATACAAACTCGCAAGTTTCTATCCCATCCACTGATTCCGCCTACATGTACTGTACCTAGGTAGCTGTAACTCGTTTAGTTCAGCACCTCTAAACAGGGGATCTAGAAGGAGCTTGTTGGAGCTCTTAATTAATATCCAGTAAAAGTGACCTCCTTACTCTTCCTACGCAGATACTCGTAGTCTCACAGGAATCAAATCAACTAGAATAGGCAGTTACCCAAGAGGTACGTACTTGACGGTTGAGGCTGAAAGCCGTTGTTCTTGTTTGTATTTCTTTCTCTCTCTCATCTCTCGTCTTGTCCAAGCGACTGTAATCTGCCTCCTTCCCAATCCCTTCACCCAATCCTCTCTCCTATGCCATCAAGGCCTTTCCTTTCCCTGTCATCCATGTATACAAAAAAAGCAATGCCGCTAAAACGAGCGAAGGGCTTTCTATCCAACCCATCCATCCAATCCATCCAATCCACCCCATTTCGTCCCCTCGAAGAAGAAAGAGTACAATGAACCCACCACCCAATCCCCCTTGCGATCCAGAAAAAAACAAGCCAATCCAAATCGATATCATCGCCCAAACGCCACAAATGCAATCAAAGAGCCGTAGCTCAGCCCTAACCAGAAAGAAAGAAAGTAAGGAAGGAAGGACAGACGTCTCCTCTCCCCTCCTCTCCTCTGCCGATAATCAAACGGAGAAAAACGAAACGTGGTATATCCTTCTCTGTTCTTCCCCTCCCTAATCGCTATCCGCGTCTGGATTCGCAATGTACAGCCGTCCAGCACTCATCGTCATGGTCCTATCATCCACACTGCCTCTCCTCCTCAGCTCGTCCGGATTCTTGACGCTCTTCTCGCGGGTAACGGTAGATTTCAGTAAGCTGTTGCTGGCGAGTCTGGCGGCGTCTGCGGTGTTCAATTCACCAACTGCGTCTGCACGCTCCCCACTACTTCCACTCCCAGCACTACGTGTGCCGTCTCGGTTTCCGTCAGCAGTGAAGTAATCCTTGGCCTGTTGATGTGTGCCAGGTACAGGCGTCTCACCCGCTTCCTGTACGTCGTCCATTGAATCTTGTCGTTCGCCCGGCGGTGTATTTCCAGAACTCCATCTCCCGCCTGTAGAACTCGCGCCAGATTGTCTCGAATAGGTGAGTCCACGTCTACCACTCCCAACACTGCTTCTTCCGCTGCCTGTTCGGCGATGGTATGTCCCTCCTCCGTATGCCATATTCCCACTATCGGCGTCGTCGTCACTATCTCCTCCTTCCACCTCACTAGCACTCAAACGCATAGGCACACCTCCCACGCCGCCCACCAGATCTCCGGGACTGTATCCTACCAGCCCGGCCTTGCCATGATGGCGTATCTTTGCTGTGACTCTATTGCTTCCTGCCAGACTACCAGATCCGCTCGTTGATATCCGGCCTGCCGCGGGCCCGCCGATGACTTCCATTGTGGCTCTTATCTTTGCAGCTTTCTGCTGGGCGAGGAGGCGGGGGTCTTCATGTTGAGCTCTATCGCACCAGACTGTAGCTTTTTGTTTCCTCATCAACGCAACGTAGCTAGAGGGTTGTAGACCGCCGGATCTCGAAGATGTTGAGCGGCGGAGATCTTGGGAGGTAGGGCGGAAGGGGACAGGGCCATTCCCACTGCTGGCCGTCGTAGAAAATGTTGCGTTTGAGGGGGTTCTCCGCGAAGTGTAGTTGTGAACTTGCATATTTCCTGGATACAGCTGTTGAGGCTGAGGCGGGTACTGGGCGGTCGGGAAGATGTTCGAGGAGGTTGTTCGACTTCGGCTGTGCGAATAGAGGTCGGGGGATTGAGGACCTTGATATCCTGCCGGCATGGGCTTCCTGTGGACTTGAGATGCCATTGTGAATGTAGGTAGTGAGGTAGTGAGGTGAATCAATGCAAGGCGGGTTGATGCGAGAGTGGGTTGTTAGTAGTGAGTGATTGATTGCTGCAGCAGCGTGAGGCAATTATTGGCCGAGAAGCAAGCTTGGGCGTGAATGTTTCCTGCTATCGTGGGAAAGGTGGCGCTAGAAGGCAGTTTCCTACGCACTTGGATCGAGTAGTTGGACCGAGTTGGATCGAGCTGGATCTGCAAGGCGGATGCTAATGGCGACGGACTGTAGCTAGAGACAGTAGTTTCGCGATAACTGGGATTGCACCACCACTCGTCACTAGAGTGTGTCGGCGATGAGGTGGGGAAGAGGAAAGGTACGAGGCGGCGAAACAGGGTAGGTGGGCAATTGACGTCGTTCGGGTCAAGAGGGATGGTTGATTGACTAGTCGGGGAGGAGAGAGGAAGGTATTGATGTTGGAATTGAAGCCTCGCGTGGGCTAGAGGTGAGAGAGAGTGAGGTGAGGTGAGGAGGAGGTGGAGGTGGAGGTGAGTGAGGCAAAGGCGGGCGGGCTACAATAATGAAGGTGTGAGTGTAGGTGGGAGTTGGCGAGTGAGTGAGATGATGAGGATTCGTGCAGGTCCAAGATCCGGATCGGGATCAGGTTGGTGGTTCAGGCGGGTGCAGGTGGGTGCAGGTGGGTGCTGGTGCTGGTGCTGGTGCAGGTGCAGGTTCAGGCCGACCGGGGGGGTGGGTTATGGTGGTGCGGTTGTGGTGCAGCGCTGTTTGGCGGGCGGTCTTTGTTTCTTAGCGTGAGGCGTGGGCTGCAGCTGCAGTGCAGGGCAGTTCAGTGCAGTGTGTCAGTGGGTGGGCTGGACAGGACTAAAGGCCGTCGGAATCAGTACTGAATAAGCGAATAGCGACAGCAACAGCTGGACAAGGGAGATAGGGCAGGCAGGGTGACAGGGAGTTGACAGCAATGGCGAACAAGGTAGTCCCACCAGAAACGTGTAGCCGGCACTGCAAGCAATTGTTCCTAGAGGGTGATTGAAGCAAGCAGAGAGAGTATGATCCCTGGAAGGCGTTTCTGTCTGCTGGGAATGGGATGCTGGTGGATGTGGATGTGGATTTGAGGGTAGAGAGGAGTGCAGTAGTAGAGAATGGAGATCGGGAAAGTATAACTAACAACAGCTGATGGCAGGAAACTTTAAACAACTGTAACTTCACTACTTCCTGCCTTCGCTCTTGATTTGAGCAGCAGTGACAAAGAAGCTGAGTGAGGAGTGAGTGAAGCAAGCTTGAAAAGCACTTCCTCACTACGCAACAACCATGACAAAGCCAGAATACAGAAAGAGGAAGAAGAAGAAGTATTGCAATCTTCCACCGCCATCCATCTAAGCCCTCTCTCATTACAGTACAACATCTCCACGGACCCGAAATGAGTATTACAATCAAATCACCCCCCTCAAAAAGAAACAACAAGCGAAATCACAACCGACAATAATAAAATCAACACAACACACACAAAACACGGAATCCTCGGTCTTCGTCTTCGGATAGACGACATCTCGGGGAAATCAAAAAAAGGCACGGTCTCTGTCTCACTCACCAGCAAATCTACTCAAAACACGACTCCCGACCTCCAAGCCCTTCCTCTCTCTCCCCCAAAAACTCAATAATTTATTGTAAAATTATCAGCTGTTGTTCGTTATGTTCGATTGAGGGGTTCTATTCCCCATTCATGCATCGATGCACGTTCGTTCGCTCGCTCGCTCGCTCGCTCGTCTGTCCCCTCGGCGGCTGCCCTTACCCTTTTTTTTTTTGTTCTGACACCCTGACTGCAGATGAATTGCAGATGCAGATGCTGGGTTGGGCACAGCACAGCAGCGGGCGGTCAAGTGAAGTCAAATAAAATCAGGTCAGGTCATGTCAGCTCGGTTGGCATTCGTTCGTTCGTTGCGTGTGGGTGTGTATCCTGTCCCGCCGCCAGCTGAAATCGCGTATCTGGTTGGCGCGCTGAGATGGTGTGCTGGATCAAGCCTCGTAGGATCAATATATTAGCGATAAGGCTTGAATTGTCTCAGAAAAGTACTGGTTGAAGGTCGAAAAAAAAGTAAATGGGACAACGAATAAAAATCCCGTGGGCTGGACCGAAGGGTTGCAGGATGAGGAGTCGTGGTTGGAATTCAATTGTTTTGTTGCGAGGGCTTCGATGATTTTTAATTCAGCGGATTTGATTTTATTATTGTTATTTTATTTGCTACGTAACAGGAAAAGCGATGATGAAGGAAGGTCACGATCGATTCGATTTGATTGAAGTTGATTGACGTAAGGTTTCCGAGATTTCCAAGTTTATTTCTCCCACTTCTTCGCTCCTCGCTACAGAAGCGGTTGGTTGACCGGATAGAGTAGAGTAGATTAGCATTTAATGTCATGGATTCCATTTCATGTCAAGCTTCAGGAACACCATCGTGGCCTCACTTGAGCCAGGGAAATCACATCACGTCACGAACAAATGATGCACATGTCTCGTCAATAGGCTAGTCTAATGTAACGTTCTCAGACTTACCATCTACCTATCACCCATTCCTCGGCATACGAGACTATGCCTCGATGGCATTTTAAACAAACAAACCAGCTTCGAAGCGATCTTTATTTTATAGACAAGGCCGTGTTTCTATACATCCAGGAACATTCCAAGGTTTTGTTTTTGTTGCGTTCACCCATTCACTCGGTCCCCATCTCGCTTCTGAGTTTCCAAGCTTTCCATTTCACTTCACTTCAGCGACTTGATTGACGATCGATCTCCAACCATCTCCAGGGTCCACACTCCTCTCAACACTGACTGACGTAGCGATCCCCATCAAATCCTCCGGCGCTTCTCTCCTCTTCCCTTCTCGTCCACAAAACCCACAGAAAAGGGAAAAAAAAAGTTCCTTGCCCGTGCCTGTGGTCGGTGCATTCACCACTTCCGGCACAACCCCTCACGCCACCTTACGCATTCGGTGTGGCCGAAGCTCTGTCAGAGCTCGCCTACAGCACCAACCAACCGCAGGAAGGAAGGCAAGGCGAAGAGCAAGCAGAGAGAGGGGGAGACTAACTAACTTTGCAAAATAAACAGCTTTGGGAATAAATAAGCTTAAGCTTAAGTCTCCACTCCACCACTTACAGTTGACAGACAGGAGGGGAAGCGGAGAGAGAGGAGGAGAGGAGAGGAGGAAAGTTAAAGTAATGCAAGGAAAGGTAAGGTAAGGATATCCCGAAAAGGGTTCATCAGGAGATGCACATACCCGTGTTTGCCTTTCTTTCCATAGGTCAAGATAAAAGGGAATGCAGTCTAGATGGATGGATGTGTTGATATCCAAGAGAGGGGAAAGATACACTCACTACTGCACAATGTACACTTGATAGAAAAGTATATCTGCTACCAATCGCAATCCAGATCTGGTTACTACAGTAGTGTACTCTAGTAAATTGCGCTGCTTGTGGAAGTCAAATTCCAAGCCTAACGGGATACCAGCGGAATACCTAGGTTGATGTCAAAAGTTACTTCTTCACTACCGCTCAGTGTAAACGCCACGCCATGTATTCCCCTCATTTCCTGTCATTTCCCCTGCCTCCTCTTGTATCCAAGCTCCAAGCTCCCTGCCTCCATATCCCAATCCAATCCATACCCTCAATCCAATCCAATCCCACCTTCCAACAACATCACCATCTCCGCATTCCATCTCTGCCTTGGAAATGGAAAGACGAAAATCACCGTTTCGTTACCAAACTCTCTTCCTGTCAATAATCAAGAAATACCTCCGTAATAAGAGAAGGTCTTAAGCCTCTCTTCCAAGTTTTCCTGCCTTGCCCTGCCCTGCCAGCCCTGCACCTGCACCCCTCTCTTTCGCTACCAAACTTCATCACTTACTCTACCCCTCCCTCACTCAACCAGGAATGGAAGAAATGCCGATGCGAACAATCCCATCCCATCCATCATCATCCACCTCTCCTCTCCTCTCCCCTTCCGTCTTCCTTCCCTACTACTACTACATAACTCAACAAGTCAACTCAACTCAACTCAAATAAAACAATTAAGCGCCCACATCCATCAATACGTCATTCAATCTCGCAGACCATCCCCCACAACCACCCACCAAAACCATCTTCTTCAAGTTGCCCCTCCCTCAGAGACGCCAGCTGAAAAGAGCACCGCCGCAACGCCACATAAACGGCCCGAAAGAGAAGCGTGTGCACTCACACTCACCCAGCCCAGCGTTCTTTCGTTCCGATGCCGAGAACTGTATTGCGTACCCTACGGCGGTTCCCCTTCCTTCCCCGCTGCAGGTGTCTTCCAATTGCGATTTTCCCGTGTACGCCCGACTAATGTGAGGGTGGGTGGGGTGGATTGGGTTCTCTTATCGCGATGTTTACCTGCGAAATACCCCGATTGCTGATCTAGAAGGCCAATGCAAGGCAAGGCAAGGCAATTGACGCGCCTGGTTCTTTTCTTTCTTACTCCGTACAGATCTGGTATTATACAGATCGCTAGTCCTTTATTGTGTGCGAGTACATATATCTATCTCATCTCGTCTCGTCGTTATCTCATCGTTACGGTACTGTATCTCAACTTAACTCAACCACCCCTCCAAGCGAACTTATCTTCCATATCTTCACGATGCATGCTCAGTCATCCTCAACCTAATATAAACCCGGGGAATTTCTCATCACAATAAACAATTGCCTTGAGACTAGGCCTTCTAATCCCTTGAAAGGTGTGTACTTCCATACCTCAAGGTACACACATATGTACTTACATACCTTCCATGCATGTATTGTAAGTACCAAAGTCTTCAAAGGAGAAATCTCATGACCTGATACAACCCAAAAGTACCTCCCTTACCTACATAAATAAATAAAAAGTCAGTCGATAAATCGATCGATCGATCGATTTATCAGCTCCCCGCATACAACCCAGAAGCAGATGACTGTGTAACATTCTTTTCCCTCATCCTTCCTCCTCTCTATCTTGTCTAAAATGTGGCAATGCAACTCGCAGATAGATTTAGATCCTGTACTGTACTGTACGCGAATATGTACATGCAGCACAAGTCACGATATCACATCCCATCCCATCCCATCCCATCCCATCACATCACATCACATCACATCACATCGCGGGAGTTACTTACATGTACATAGGCCTGCCTGTCTACATGCAAGTATCGCTCACCGACTCTTCACATGTCCCACTCACATCAAACTCTACAGGGCATTCAAAGCCAGCCAGCCCCAGATTTCAAAGCGAAGCAAATCCCGACACAAAAGAATCGCGATCGATGAAAGCCATCTCGTCACTCATTCGTAGATCGCGAGTTTTTCACATGTACTGCATGCATCCATATATTGTATGTAGACTTTCAGTGTGGTAAACAAAGATGCGTATTGGACGTCACAGTACCAAGAGGCTTGGGGAAGTCCGTCTCACCACATCATCAACCCCTCCCTCATCCAATCGCATTTTCTCTTCTCGCAGAAAATAAACAAACAAACAAACCACAATTCAATTCAATTCAACAATAAACAACTCATTCGTTCTAATAATGTAAGAAAAAGAAAAGAAAAAAGGTCTCAAATCAAGCCCCTAAGTACGGGAAGGAAGGCAAAATCCGAGACATGCCCTAGAAACGTGGCTCTCCCCACAACCACAACCACAACCCCTCCCCTCCTCCCCTCCTCCCCGTCACACCATACCGACTCAACTCGGCTCAATTCAAATTCAAACTCAAACCCCAAATCCCAAGTTCCGCTCCCGTCAAAAGTCAGACATACATATGTCTTACAACCTGGCAGAGCAGTGAATTTACACTGACCGACCGATCGACCGCATCTTCAGCCTTCCTTCCCCATCCCCATCTTCCCAGCCCGACCCGGCCCAACACGACCACGACTACGACCTAACTCTCCAAGTGACCCAGCGATCTGGACGCGCTTGGAACGAGCGAGTGAGCGAGTGTCGTTGTTGTTATGATGTCTCACTCCCAGTCCCTCTCACTCTCAATTCTCATCCCCCAGCGAAACCAAAACCTCAAGAATCAGTCACGATAACCAAACTCCTCACTCTAACATTTCTCAACCCCCTCATCACCAACTACACTTCACAAAACCCTCTCGAATCCCATCCCAATCCCCCGCCATCTCCTCAGAACAGTAAAATTTACAAGACGAACCCCCTTTTTTTTTTGCCTTGTCACTTGTTATTGTTTGGGACCGAATTTTGGGTGGATACAGTAGCTTCGATACCATAAGCGAGATACCCACTACCTTGGTACCTAGCATCAACATCGGTCCCAAGATTTGATATACTTGGGTATGGTATTATTCCAGAAAGTAACAAAAAAAACTCTTCTCTCTTAGCTAAACTACCAGTAGTTCGCCACTAAATCAAGCGTAGAACGCTCTAGAATGACAGCTGGAAAGGGGTTTGTTTGAGTGTGTGTAAGCTGACGGGTTTAGTCCGAGGTGTGGTGATTGATAGCTAGCCGGTTGGAGTTTGAGGAAAGGAAAGGAATTACCTCCCTTCTTTTAGACGGCTAGAAGCTCTACTGTAGTGAGTGGCAGGTGAGGAGATAATTTCTGATAAGTAGTTACGCGACGTATGCGCAGCGAAGTATAATCTAAAAGGGACCTCACCTCAAGGAACGAAGAAGTTATTGATTGATTGCAGGTTCATTAGTGCTATCTAAACTATCTAGGCATATACCATCTCATTCCATAGCCTGCTTCTCTTGCTCTCGTCGGACAGAATATACCCCAAAAAGCCCCCTTCCCAATACTACTATTAGAAGTGAAGTGAACTGAGAGAGAATGAAAAATCCAAAACACCCAAGTCATCCACATCAATAAAAACAAAGCGTTGCGACCATCGTACGCAAAAAGCAAAAACTAAATTATAATTAAAACCCCATCCCCTCTCATCCTTCCCATCCCCGGCCCTTTTTTTCTCAAGGTCTCCTCTCCTCTCCTCTCTTCTCATAATCCTTCTCTTTTCCCCAGAACTGCTAAACAAAACACTATAGCATCCATCCATCCAACTATCCAACTAGCAAGAAACGGAAAAGACCCCCTTCCCCCCCCTCCTCTCTCCGTAAATGACAAACCAAACTAAATAGAATAAAATCAAACAACAACTAACCCAACAACAACCAAAACCCCCATCACAAACACCCCAACCCCACGCCCATCCAACGCTCGTCCAGAATTCTTGACCTCTACCGGTGCCAGCGTCGACGTCGGCGTCTGCGGGATATTTAGTACAACAGTCGAGCTCGCAGGTGGGGGTTTAGTAGTCCCGGCCATCTTCGTCGTCGACTTAGGGTGTTCACCAGACACAGTCTCCGGCATCTCCTCTGGAACTTCAGGCGAGAGAGTGAACAGCGGTGTCCCGAGGGAGAGATGGATCGTCTTGGTTGTAGGCGGTAAAGTTGTCGTTGTGGTCCCGGAATCCGTCTCCGTCTCTATCGCACTCGTACTCGTTACAGGACAGGTAGTGGTGTATAGCGAGCTTGTGATCACGGTGGTTGAGCCGATGTGGCATTTTGTTAGGGTGGGGGGGCAGGATGTGATGGTGTATGTTTTCTTGGTGTAGACTGTTGTTGTTGTGTACTTTGTGGAGGTTTGGAATGTGCTTGTTGTAATCTTACTTGGTAGAGGGGAGGTGGGAGGGGGAG
>JAFJYG010000813.1:0-23979 GCA_017366145.1 Cadophora sp. M221
CTTTCTGCACTTGTCTCCCCGCTGATACTGACTTCTGCAGGTCCGCGGTGTAGCTTTCCCCTCCTCCAAAGCAGTCCTCTCAGCCTCGAGAGATGGCACAGTCCGATTATGGAAGCTTCTCTCTGAAAACCCTCCCGCCTTCGATGGCACGATATCCTCTCACGCTGGCTCCTGGATGAACACAGTCGCATATCTGCGGCCTAGTACAGACTTCCCGGATGGTCTAATAATCTCCAGTGGAAAGGATGTGGTTATTGATGTACGCCAACCAACAAAAGCTGCGGAAGAGGATGCGGAAGCTCTCTTACTTGGACACAGTAGAGATGTTTGCGCCTTGGACATTGACCCAGAAGGCAAATACATAGTCAGTGGATCTTGGGACCATGATGCCAGGGTTTTTCCTGTTGGAAAGTGGGAATGCTCTGCAGTATTACGGGGGCACGAGGGAACCGTTTGGGCAGTTTTGGCATACGATCAAGATATCATTGTTACGGGATGCGCAGACCAGAAGATCCGCATATTCAACAAGTCTGGAAAGTTGCTGCAGTCATTCCAAGCAAGCAACTCTCCTGTTCGAGCTTTATGTCGACTTCCCAAAGGCCATCCTTCTGGAGGAGACTTTGCTTCGGCGGACAATGATGGCGCAATTCGACTCTGGAAGGTTTCAGGGCAACAACTTGGCGAATTACGTGGCCATGAAAGCTTCATCTATTCCCTAGCTGCGCTTCCAAGTGGAGAGTTGGTTAGCTCTGGAGAGGATAGGACTTTGAGGATATGGAAAGGAAACCAGTGCATTCAGACCATCACGCATCCTGCGATATCTGTGTGGGCTGTTGCTGTTTGTGCCGAGAACGGGGACATCGTATCGGGTGCGAGTGACCGGATAGTACGAGTCTTCACCAGAGATCCAGAACGATATGCAAATGCAGAGGCAACAGCTCTTTTTGAGGATGCTGTGAAGGCTTCATCGATACCACAGCAGACTCTCGACGTAAACAAGGAGAACATGCCGGGACCAGAATTCCTCACTCAGAAGTCAGGGACCAAGGATGGTCAAATTGTGACTATTAGAGAACTAGATGGTTCCGTAACGGCGCATTCGTGGTCATCTGGTAAGCAATTCCTGTTCAATCTGAGATCTACCCGCTTACATTACTAGGGCAAGGAGAATGGACTCTGGTTGGAACTGTGGTCGATGCCGTGGGCAGTAGTAACAAGAAGGTCAGTGCAATGTGAAGTTGAGGGTAATTGACTAATGTCTATAGACCGAGTATAAAGGAAAGGAATACGACTTTGTGTTCGACGTGGACATGGAGGATGGCAAGCCACCTCTCAAACTGCCATACAACGTCTCACAAAACCCTTACGATGCCGCCACGAAATTTATCCAAGACAATGAAGCCCCCATCACTTATCTTGAGCAAGTAGCAAACTTCATTATTCAAAATACTCAAGGCGCCACCATTGGCCAAAGCCAACCACAGACTGGGGGTTCCGATCCGTGGGGAAGCGAGAATCGATACCGACCAGATCAGCCTAGTGCACCAAATGTACCAGCAACACCGCCGAAGAGTCTTCCCCAAAAGGAATACCTCTCAATCCTTGTTGCGCGGGTACCTTTGATCCAAAAAAAGATCGTGGAGTTGAGCCAGGCCTTGGTTGCCAGCGGCCAGAAAGATCTCGGCTTGAGTCCTGATGAGGTATCAACGCTCAACTTGCTATGTAAGAATCTCGATACTTCGGGAGCAACTGCAAACTCTCAATCAGTACAGGGTGGATTGGACCTTATGATAAAGCTGGTCACCACATGGCCTTATAAGGACCGTATGCCAGGATTGGATCTTCTGCGCCTATTGATTGTTGCTCCAGATACTGCGAAGTTCGACCACCCTGGAGGTAACATTGTGGATCTTCTTATAGTGGGAGCCGTTGAGACGGACTCTCCTGCAGAGAACCATGTCATGATGGCTATTCGAGCCTTCGCAAATCTATTCAGCTCAATTGAAGGCACAGTGCTTTCCGTCAAAGAGTTTGAGAAAATCCAAGACACCATCTCAACAGCTATCAAGAGCAGCACGAACCGCAATCTCCTTGTTGCTGCCACCACCGTGTACATCAACTATGCTGTACTGTTTTTGTCAGACAAGGATTCCACCTCATTCGAACACGTCCTCGCTATCGTCGACACACTATCCAAGATTCTTTCCTCGCAAACTGACTCGGAAGTCGTCTTCAGAGCCCTAGTTGCAACAGGAACCATCCTGTATCTAGACGACGAGATTAAGAGCGCCGCCAAGGACGTCTATGGTATCGAGAAGAGCATATCCACTGCTTTGGCAAAGGCTTCAGATCCGCGGATCAAGAATGCCGCAAGGGAGATTCGGGAGTTGTTGAAGTGAGGATGCTGGGCATGAATTGAGAGTAGATCAGATCCGTGGATGAGAAATGAAGGATGGAAGACAGATTAGAGGAAGTTAACTGTGATGCATTTCCATAGCATGCTTGCTTGCGTAATAGAAGCGTGGGGATGTATAAAAGCATCGCGAGCATGGCAACCTCTTTTACATAGAAGTTAAACGAAGAGAGCATTACGTCAACAATACATGGAGTAGCACAATCAGGAGCGGGTTGAACTGAACTCATTCAATTAATGTGATTAACAAGTTGTCCACCCGACCCAGCTTTCTTTGCACTCATGTCCTATGTCGTATTTAGGACATGGGATGTATTAGATATAGGAATCCGGATTACTAGCCGGGTAACAATAATATCTGTCTCATCAAGTAATGCCCGGGCTTCGAATCGGAACTTTCGGCAAGTTAGATCAAATCAACCAGCCAAGCGTGTGTTACTCAATATTTACGACGTGTAGAGACCATTTCTCGAGACACGGAAAGCACGGCAAGCCAGAAGATCTTGCTTCAATATGTACTCGAACATTCTATTATGCTGCTTTGTATTGATTGATGTACAGACAAAGAAAAAGGCGTTGCATGCATAGTATCGTCGATCCATGCCATGTAACTGTATCTCCTTCCACAGCATCGCTCATCTCCTCTGCTCTCGTCGCAGGCACCATATCCACCAATCCACCCTACCCATCCTTCCCAAATCCTACCCCATCCCGCACCTACATTAACATCCCATCTAATGATGGGCTGTCTCGCCTCTATACCCCACAATCTTCATTCTGCCTACCATCTCGCCAACGGTAAAGAAACCAAGCAGCTCCGCACCGATAACAGCACCAGCAACGACCTTCTCCCTATTGATATCGCGGAACGATTGCAGGACGCTTGTTGGCTTCGAGGCTGCGTTCGCGGCGGTTGACTCGGCGGTATTGAGAAGGGCGTTGGGGTTGCGGACGGATTTGAGGACGCGCTGGAAGTAGGATTGGAAGGTTGACATTGGTCTGTTTTTGAAAAAGTTGTGGTTAGCTGGCGGATCTTCAAGGAAGGAAAAGCTGGAGGTTGATGGGACTTACGGAGGAGTCATTTGTCTTCCCATGAATACTAGCTTTGAGAGCTCCATTCCGACACGGGCGTAGTAAACCGTGGGTGGGATTTGGCCTGTAAACATCGGCGTTAGCTTCAGATCCATCAATTGAGCTCCCCATTGCTCTTTGAACATCATCGAGACCTCTCCTCGTCAATCCACAGTCGCAATCCATCATTCCTTCCAAGAAAGAGGTACTCACGCTCAACAAACGCAATCACCTTCCCAGTCCTCCCACCGATCTTCCCCAGCGCATTCCCCAATCCCTTCGCCGCACCGGAGATAGCAGGACCAGCCGCAGATGTGACTCTGCTCAATCCCTCAGTCGCCTTGCTCTTGTACTCGTTCGCGGTCTCTGTAGCCTTGGACGCTGTATCCTTTGCTGCCTCGGTGGCCTTGGAAGCTGTTGATTCGAATCGGCGGGCAGCTGGGGTGCGCAGCTTGGCGGCGCCGCGGACGGCGCTGCGTGTGAATGGGAGAGACATGGTGAGGGAGGTGGATTGTGATGATTTTCCTTTCCTTTCCCGTCGTCGAGGAGTGCGTGGAGTCGTCAATTGGTGATGGGGAATTGGGAGTGAGGTGATGAGCTTGATGGGTCGGGAAGAATTGGAACGCTTCGCTTTCTCGGTCTAGCTGGAAACGGAGGCGGTGGGATAGTCGGTGGATATTGCCGGACTTTGAATATATGATTTTGTGAAGCTCAATAAATCGGTACTGCTGTTTGTTTTGAAAGGTAGGTAGTTTGCGATTAAACCAAAATTCCCTTTGAATATTTGACATATTTGGAGATTGTAATATTTTTAGTAATTGGGTAGATCCTATTTGGTCTGTCCCATGATTTCATGAAACCACAAGCGAATGTCTTATAAACATCGGACGACTTCTGACTGAGGGATACCACTCCAATTTTCCAAAGTCCGGAGACATTTAGAACCGTTCTATCCTTCAATGAAAGATGTTGTATCAAAATATTTGACAATATGGCAATGACTTATTGAGCCTTTTGTCGGTCTTAATGCTAAATTTGGAATATGATGAACCCCACGAAGTAGGCTAAACTTGACTCTAGTAAAGCGCGAAATAATATCCCCTTTCTTCATCATATTCGTGGTATCTTTCGTTCAAAGCATATCCGAGGTCCTTAAATCATATCAAGATATATACTTCAAAATCAGAATTCAAGTGGGAACAATCTTTAGTTTGATTCCTGAAATGATATGTTTTTAAGTCGAGCAACTCACTTCGCGGCACAAGTATCTAGGCTGGAATTCATATACTTTGTATTCGACTACTTATGCACCTCACGCTTTAAACTCCAGTTGTTCTCTCCCAGGTCTGCCTCCATCTTCTCTATATACTAGTAGATGTACGTAGTAGTTTTTAGAACTTCCATTGCGCACCAATTCGATCGTGACGTCACATTGCGAACATTGACGTCGGAAATCCTTTGCTAAATACGTATTTAAAAAAAAATTTAAAAACAGAAACAGAAGAAACTCACATTCCAAAGATAAATAAAACATAATATAAAAACAGAATAAGAAGCTGTGTAACTCAACTTATAAAGTATGTGACATGTTGGACCCATGGTAGCATAATTAATCGAGACTCTCTTACTTGGAAGATCTCATGCCAACTTCTGTGAGGCTTTATGAGTTAGTTGTATGCATTTTTCCTTATTTGATAATACTTAATAGAGGCATATTAACGATTCGACAAAGCGAACTTAATAGCTGTAATATAGCAACAAACTGTCCGCTTCCAGCTCTCTCGGAGGTAAACATCAACTGGTGTCTGCCCTTTACCAGCCTCTTCCTCCATACCTGATCAAATGTCCCGGAGATGAACCACCACTTGAGTAAAGTGTTTCGTTTCAGTCCAAACTAATCGTAGAGACCAGTTACGTACCCGGCCAATATGCGGTGGTTGGGAAAGTAAACAACAATACCGAAGTCTGAGGAATATCATCTACGCTCCCTACCCGCCACTAGAAGATGTCCCTAAGTACTTAACAGTGCTCGAGACATAAGAGGAAGTATGCATTCAGGTACGTACACTTTGTATTCAAATCTTGTGATCGTTAATACAGCTGCCTTCTAGTCACCCTATACACATCAAACAAGTAGTGGGTGAGAAAAGTGGTTCTAACCTGATACCCGTCTTATTTCTAGATTCGTTTGATATCCAGAGACCGGAGCTTAAGAGGAAGAGAAAGTGTTATGAATATGTGCATGTATGGCCTCACTGAAATGAACACAAACGTGCATTGGACAATGCTGTAAAAACGGCATAAACGAGAAGAGAGAATAAATTGCTTGCTAATGCTGAATGCTGAATGCTGAATGCTGAATTAAGTATCCGCTTTGAACTAAACCCAAACCCGAGCCCAAGCTCAAATGTGACCCAAAAAAGTGGAAATAAAAGCCCAAGTAATCTGCTATAAACGCCGAAAATGTAACATGCTACCATCCATATGTTCCGTCCCTTCATATCATCGTACATCGCCGTTCATGCATGCGTCAATCATTCGTTCAGCCATCTATGTACCCTTCTCTCCACCTGCCACTCTTTCCATCTACCCGTCTCCTCGACCTTCTAACACAAGCCTGTCCTACCATCTACTTAAGAAAGTAAATCTCATCTGTCCGTCCGTCGTTGCTGCTGCTGTTGCCGTTGCCGACTATTTAGCATCTAAACCTCCCCCCAACTCCCCATCCCGCCCGTACTAGCAATCAAACTACCACTGCCCACACTATTCTGGGCACCAAAATCCCAATAATGGCGACTACTCCCAGAGTTCCTCACACGGCCATTGACACTCAGCCTTTCACTCGCACAACTGCTACTCCCCCTTCTGATACCCATCCCAACACCAACGCCCACAGCGCCAGGACTGGCACCGCCGGGTACGCTGGCCCGCCAGGTACGTCGCTCGATACTGCGTCTCCTCTCGCCGGTGGAGGTCTGTCTCGTGACAAGGGGATGGTGCTGCCTCACGCGTGCTGCTCGCGCCGCGGTATCGGCTGTGCTGGCTGTAGCTAGATGTGATGTGCCCGAAGAGGTGACGAAGTCGTGTATGGAGGGTGTGTTTGGTTGGGATTTGAATTTCGATGTGAACCTCGAGCGGAGGTAGCGAAAGACCATTTTGATGTCCAAGTCACGCTCCCATTCTTCTCGGGTAAGTGTTGGGGTTTGGTTAAGGGGGTTGTTTGCTCGCGGGGTGGCATCTTCGTCTTGTGAGGGGCGGGCGAGAGACGTGGTCGGAATGGGGATTGCTGGTGTTTGTGTCTGGATGGTAGGGTGGAATTGAGGCATGTTTTGTGTCTGGGTGGACGACTCAAGGACGTGGTCTCGAGTTTCGGGGATCACTGGGAGACCGGCGTATGGGAGAGGTGTTTGTTGGGAGTGGAGATAGGTTGAAAATGCACCTGGATGATCTGATAATTGGCTGACGAGGATGCCGAGTTCTTGGGCAACTCGTTCTAATAGCCGATGTTCCCAGGAGGATTCGTCGTATTTCCTCGTTTGAATGATGCTCTGAGAGGCTGGGGGTGTGGTTGATAGATCCTCGTCTCCAGGTAAGGACTCTCCGAATATGATGGCCAATAGATCGTCATCGATACCCATTAGATCTCGAATAACCCTCTTGGTGATCCTGTTCCAGAAACTATCGCTCTCTTCATCCGGAGTCTCGTCAACATGACTGAGCGTAGCTGCATCCTCATCCTTATCCTCCAATACTGCCCTCCTCTCACTACTCATGCTCTGTTTCCTCCTCCGCGTCTCCTTCTGGATCTCATCCACCAGCAATCGACTCTGCTCCATCCTCCACATCTCAATTCTTCTCGTCCTCTCAGCCTCCGCAGCGCGTTCCCCCTCCTCTAATATCCCAATCTCAAGACTCTCCCGCCGTCGCTTAACCCTCCTCGGATTATATCTCTCAAATGCATACAAGTGTTCCTGCACATCCTCCCCCATAGCCGTCTGATCGAGACGGAAACTCCCTAAACCATCATGAGTCGGCAGGACAGTCCCACTCGATTCGCCTCGTTGACTTTCCCTGTATACGCTCGGTTCGGCCCTGAATTCGTGGAGATGGCTATCGAGACTATCCAACTCCCCATCCTCCTCGTCAATAGCCTCCTCTGACCCTTCCTCGTAGTCGTAACTCCTTGCCGCGGTATCTAGACTGCCGAAGTCACTTATCCGCGAATGGCCTGCTGTGCGCGTTCGTGCGGTCGAGGTCGTGTAGCCGCGGTCGGTGGTCGAGGTTGCGGAGGGGGAGAAGAGGATCCATTCTTGGGAGTCGGCGATATTGTGTTGATGGGTTTGGAGAGGGGTTTGCGTTTGTGCCGATGCTTCTGCTGGAGCAGTATACACGCGTTGAGGAGCGTGGAAGGTAGGTTGGCGGAAGGCCATGTTGATGGATGGTGGTGGGGGTGGGTGTAGACGGATGGATGTTGAAATGTGGCCACGAACAAAGACAGACTCGATGAAGTAGATGCGAAGAAGTCTGATTAATCAGACTTCAGTTTGCGTGAATAGATCCCAATACAGTAGGCTGTATGGGAATCTTGAACCTGTGCAGGAAGTACAACTGTACAGATAGATAAATGCACCACAGGAGCGGAGAGTTGAGGTCGTGCGACTATCCAGGCCTAGCTTAAATCGTCGGTTTCCCCTTATCGGGGCGTGGCGGGTGTGGTCGTACAAGTGTTGACTGGGCGCGTTGACGGGCGTTTGTTGAATAATGGCTGAGCTCGGTGAAAGGAGGGCGAGGTTATATTTGAAGGATGAATCACTGAGACTCGGTGAGGGGATAAGAGAAGAAAAGAGAGGTGATCCTCCTTGGGTTGGGGGGCAATCAAGTCAAGTCCTGGTGTCGAGTCGTATGTCGATGTCTTAGTGTTAGTTCCAGGATCAGATGCCCGTGTATCGGACTAAGTCGAGTTGATGATGGTGCAAGAGGATCAACAACAGGACCACGTGGATCCACCGTGGGGGAGGGTTGATGCTGGTATTGTATGAGTAGAAGTGGGATGAATTGAAGAGAGAGAAAAGGATAGAAATGAAATTGTTATAAAAGAGAAAGTAAACACTAATGTACAGTAAATCTAGAAATATACAGAATATGCTACATCTTGACTCATCATCGATTATTCAGACTGGGACTGACAGGGCAGACACACCGTGGTGTGATGATGTGGCTGCAGTAACTTTGAGGCTCACGCCATATCCTACCCTGGCTGCACCTTCGTACGTAAATTAGATTACACTGATTGTACTTCGCTTTGTATGCTACTTTACAGTACGAAGGGGCGTATTGACCGTAGAAGTTACGGCTGGTTTAGGTGACTTGACAGCTACCACTGACCGAGAGCGGTCAACAATCAACAATACCATTATCCACCCACCCCCTTATCCCACTATCCCAATATCCACATCCCCTTATCGCATCGCAGGCCCGATAATGCACCGAAGGACGACAAGTGGTGACGATGACGAGATAAGAATAAGCTCTGACGAGATGCCTCAACTCTAAACTTCCCTCCCTTCCCTTCCCTTCCCTTCAAAACCCTACGAAACTCAATCCCGAGTGTTGCCCGGTACCGGTTTCTCCCTACCTACAGATCCATAAGCTGACTCGAGCCTTTTCCCCGTCACTCTCACGGTGTATGTTATGGAGCGGAAGGAAAAATGTGAAATTGAAAAGATCCATCTAGGTGGACTCTCTCTCTTGTTGGCACTGTGTGGTATGAGGATATTCCACCTTCCCGAATCATAAAATCGGACATGCGGAAAGATGGGGACGGGTACAGTACGGGACTGCATTTGATGTTGACTGCAGGCTTGATGCAGGTTGGTTTTAGGGGGACACTCTGGCGTGCAGCGAATGCAGCGACTTGAACTGCAAACCACCCCCCTAATTCTGTCGCTTAGTGCTCATCGGTCCGCCTCTCCTGACAGCAAAGGAGACGCAGACTCGCCTACTCCAGTATTGACATAGGGAGATAATCAAGATTTCAACGACGGGATTGACGTGCAAACTAATGATTATCATTTCTCACTTCTACATCCTGGACGTCCGAGGTTTACATACTTACATTTGTCGTGTTTGTATCACTCATCTTTCTCGCCTCGCTCGCTCGCTCTCCTGAATCCTCGCTTGTTAGACTGGAAAGGGGTGACATTCCTCCTTGTCCCCTGTCCACTCTGAGTGCAAATCCCGATTGTCAGAACATGCCACTTTATGACTCTTGACATAGGTACTCGAAGCTTCTTTTGTTCAAGTTTTTGAAGACTCTAATCGTTCGGGATCTCGGATTTCGTGATGAGAAAACTTAGATTTTCTTTCCCTTGCCAGTCAGTGACGTGCTTCAGAAGTTAAGCTTTGATTTTCTGGCTCGCTCGTGGTGACTCAGTTGTCTTGAGGAATTGAGAGTTACAAGTCCTCAGTTCACTTAGAGACTTTGTAGCCTGGGTATTTTTCTTTTGATCTTCATTCTCGTCTCTCAACTGCCCTCAGCTAGCTCCAATATATCCTTCAAATCCAATTCAACCCATCTCCCCATCTCAATACTCTGACCAGGCGGTACCCTCACCGCACCCGCTATCATATATTGGTCTCCTAGTGCAGTCAATTCCATCTTAACATCCATGAGCTTCTTTCCCCTGAGTGCAATATTAAACTCCGTCTTCACCTCCCCTTCCCTCAAATCACTTTCCTCTCCTGCTCCAAAGTAAGGAGTCGGTGCATCCACCCCCAAAATCTCCAGCTCCTTCAACCAAGGCGCCGCGAACGCCTCACCAGTCATCTTGACAAACGCCTCCCTCAAACACCAAAACGCATAAAACCTTCTAACCTTCCCATCAACCACCTTATCACTCTGCACCTTGACCTCAAAATCCCCTCCATCCCTCCCAAAAGCCTTGACGCTGACCACCTGGCCCCTCCACTGACACCTCGAGATAGCATCCATCCCATACCCAGCCAACGTCGCGCCTCTGACACGTAAATCAACAGGCACGGGTTTGAGTTTCATCTCGCTGAGTTCCACCTCAGCGAAGACATCGGCGTGCATACCCACCCATGCGAAGAAGCCTTCTCGGTCGATGTAAGCGTGGTCCATTTTCTGACGCTCTTTGACGCACACGACGTCTGTTCCTACGTCGATTTTGGTGGGGAAGTTTATGGCTGCGATGAGTGATACGATTCCTGCTTGGTGGGAGACGTTGAAATCGAGGCGGGAGATGGGGTCGGAATATGCAGCTGTATCTGAACTTGGATTTGGATTCGGGTTTGGGTTTGGGGATTGGAAGAAAGGTTTCCCTTTCTCGCCTCGTGATATGTTGCTTTGGCTCCATGGTACATTTCCGTATTTTGTGATTACGAAATGCTTGACGAGATGAGATGCCAGTTTTGTTTTGGCGTCGCGGATGTGGTGGTAACGGAGGATACTCTTTTGCTCTGGTTCTGAGAGGAGGGAGAGTTCTTTTGCTGCCTGATTCGTGTGAGCTGGTTTATGTCCTGTGGGGTTGAGAGGACATTGGGCGGAGGAGAAAGCCGTTCGTGTGTAGAAGGGGATGCTTACGACTGTTTTGAGTGCTTGTACTTCATCTTGTGATTTTGCCTGCTTGGGGACCGGCCAGAGAGGTCTCGTATCGAGAAACCATTGTACTATCCGGGGCGACGAATCTGAATCTGTCTGGAAACCTTCCATTGTGCTAGGAAAGTTTTGGGACTTTGAACTCAACATTACATTGCGAGGATTAAAGGTTTGTTTCAAAGGTCTGCACGGGAGCTGGACAGAATGGTGCCGAAAGAAAGTCAGAACTGATTCGGAGGCCGAATCACGTGGGAAGCAGGCAGTTTGAATTGGACAAAGAGAAAGCCAGTGGGAGCTTGTAAACTTACTTCCTTCTCCGGAGGGTTGAAGAAGATTGTTTTGGCTTCGAAGCTGACTTTGATTAAAAGTATGAAGTCGTGAATCTTCCTCAGAACATTGAGTTGCGCTCACCCCACCTTGGCGGTGCTGGAGAGGTTAAGAGGGCAAGAGGAGGGGACAAGAAAGACAAGATGCCTAGATGAACTAAACAACTGCCAATGAGTGTTAAGCAAAGGGAAGGATAGAGCTTGAGTGTTGAATCGATCCAGACGTCTTGGAAGGAAACCACATGTGTACATGATTTGCAAAGGTGCTGTAAATATTTCAATACCAAAATTCCACCTATTCATGCGCCTGAAGCTTACTTAGCTAGTGAAGCAACCGCAGCTGAGAACCACTGAGAGATGGCAAAGCACCACAAAGAGAGGATAAGCTTCAAAATAAACCAACACAATGAAACGCCTCCTAGTCCAATGTAATAATTAAAAACATGATTCGTTAATTGTTGTTCTAGACTAGAAAATGTATCTTCAATTCAAAGTTCTTCAATAACCAGCTCCGAAACAGCCGGCGCCATCTGGACACCGAGGAGCGAGCCGCTTTGGATGCACTGGATTGCACCCAACACCAAACCCACCTCGACCTCCTATCCACCCAATTGGGGGACCCTCATTACACGCGTCCAAACTTCAAGCCACCTACCTACATCCCTCCTTCAGGACAACAGTGACAGCGACGACGACAATTCCAACTTTCACCAACCGCTTCGCTTGACAACTTGATTGTTTTCGAGTCTCGAATTGCGACCTCCTCTCATCTGCCAAATCAATCGACTGGCAAGCAGGAAGCAACCAAGCCCAGGATCAACCCCCGTTTTGAAACCTCCCATCGTTCGATTGATCATTCGATTTCCTCTTCCAAGCCCAGCACTACAGAAGCCCAGGGCAATACAGTGGATCACAACCCGTCGCAGACATGGCGCGAATAACTTCTTTGTCGCTGAGGTCCTCTCTGGCCTTCCCGCTCGCAGTTATCCTTTCTGCGAAAGGGAACGGCGTCGTTGCACACGGAGGAGACCACGAGATGTCGAAGATAGTAACCGGGGAATGGATTTCCGACGATCCGATTGTATGTTTGGGGATGGTACTGCTACAAAAGAAGGAATACTGATTGGGGACATAGGATGCGATATTATGGATTCATATCCTACTGATGATGCTGTCTTTCGGCATCATCTTCCCTACTGGAATGGTGCTGGGAGTACGTCCCTCTTCTCCGGATGCAGGACCAGAACTGACGATATACAGATAGTTAGGAACCGGTGGCATGTCCCTCTCCAAGTCCTAGGAACCTTCATCGCCGTACCAGCTTACTTCCTCGGCCATCTCCATAAAGGCCGAGCATTCACGCACAACGTCCACGCCTCCTTCGCGAACTGGCTGATGCTGATGCTGATTGTACAAATCGTGTTCGGGATCTACTTGAAATTCCACATCACAAAGGGTTTCCACGGCAAGATCCGGAAGGTGGCTGTATACGGACATGGAATTGTAGGAAAGCTCATGCCAGTCGTGGCGTGGGTGCAGATGCTGTTTGGAGGGATTACGGCGCTGGGATTCTGCAGAGACGATCATCTGGGTCAATGTCTTGCCCATTTCATCATGGGCAGTGCGTTTATCGGGTACGGGATTATCCTCACGCTTATGATGTTGGTTGGACAAGCGTGGTTGAAGAGATCGGGACGCAGTCAGGAATTCTTCGACTCGGCGCTCATTGCGGCTTGGGGATGCGTCAATACGTTCACGGAACACAGATGGGGAGGTGCGTGGGTAGCAAACGATATTCAGCATACGACTATGGGTGTTATTTGGTGGTGTGCCGGCTTGACGGGAGTGTGGTTGAGCAGGAAGAGAGATGGGGCGCCGAAAAGGAATTTCGTCCCTGGGTTTGTCATTCTGTTGACTGGGTGGGCTATGTCTGGACATCCGCAACATTTGCCGCTGAGTACCATGGTACATGTTGTCTTTGGGTATACTTTGATGGCCGCTGGATTGGCGAGAATCATTGAAGTTGCTTTTGTGTTGAGGGACCATGCTACAACAGAGGACGGCGAAGCTAACAGCTTCCAATACATTGCACCATTCGTAAGTCTTCCCCCTCACAAACTTCGGACAAGAGCAAGGACTAAGCTAACACCCCGCAGCTCCTCTACGCATCCGGCTTCCTCTTCATGGGCGCCACAGAAGAGCAAATGCAGCTCATCTCTGACGCAGGAATAACACACGTCTCCTACGTCCTAGTCCTCTACTCCTTCGCCTTCCTAGTCTTCCTCCTCACCAACATGCTGCTGCATCTCTACGCCATCAACTCTTCTCCTCCAGTTCCACCGAAGGATATCGATTCTCCAAGCGATGCTCCAGCTAGAGCTCCAAGATTACCAAGGATAAATGGACATAACCCGAGTGATAGTAGGCAGATCCGGGACGCGGAGGAGTTTGAGCTTGAGGGATTGATGAGTGAGGATGATGGTGGTCCGGAGAGTCCCAGTACGTTGGGAAGGAATAACGAGACGAGGGTTTAGTCTGTCTTTTTAGTTGGTTTGAGATGGGGGAGGGTTGATGAGGGGATGTTTGTATTTTAGAAAAGAAAAGAGGGTTTGTTGATGCCTGTGTGCGTGCATATATTGGCGTTTGGAGATGGGTTGAATTGGTTTTTGCCTGGACTTTGGAAGGGTCTGGTGGAGTGAATAGAGTATAGGAATACATTTCTACATGAAAAGCGAAGAGCGTTTCCAGCTGGCTTCTGTTTCATCAGATATAAGATTGTTTCTACGCAGAAAAGCTTCCAATTTGGCGGACGCGGAATAGTAAAGCAAGACAGAGTTTCTTCTGGCGGGTAGAATCATTTGTTCATATCCAGTGTAGTGAACGTTTGAGTGCTTTAAAGTCACCCCAGAAGAGTAGCGGAGTAGGGTAAGTTTACTTGCCAAAATGTCCTTCGCTCACATAGTCCAACTCCATCCCTCAATTCTATTCCCTCCTGTCTTATACTTCTATCCTTCACGTTAATGTCACTCGATGGTGTCGATTAAGAGGAGAAAGTTGGAATCACGCTTACTCGGCCTTCAAACTATGTGCTCGAATCGCTTCGAACGGCTTCAAAGACTTTTCAGATGCAACACGGTCTTCAAATACATGGTCGATGATCTGCTCTAAGTTAGATACATCATAGAAATCTCTCCTTAGCATTCTTCTATTACCAACATCGAGCGGTCCTAAATCATTCAGTTTTCATTGTCACTACAGTAATTAAGATCTCTTGTTCTATTTGATCTCTATGTAGAGCATAGCGAAAGGCGTCTTAAATTAACTCAATGATTGGTCAACAGAAAGAAAAGATATCCGATTTTGTTATAAGTCAACAAAATTATATCTCAAAACATGCTCGACTTCTAGCTACAAGAAGCAAACGTCTCTCTATGGTCCACGGTCCAAGAGCTTGCCCGAGACACAAGTTCTGCCGCCTATGCCAAACTTCGCAAATATGTCGTTGAGTCTCTCCGTATCAGTTGTGCCCCCCGCTTATGGAGTTTTCCGCATCTGCGACTCCTTATTTTCCTTGACTTCTTGAAGAAGTTCCCAGCCCCTTTGGATTTTAACCTTGACCGACCGACCAGAAGAGGACTACATCCATCAAGGTTGGGGTCCACACCAGTGTCTTGGACACGAAATTACATTTATCTCGTTATCTCGTTAGCTGTTTAGCTGAGGTCCTTCGCACGCTTAAAAAATCCGAGGAACACTCAAAGTGTTCTTGAGCGGGAGACAAGACACATGGATTCCCTTCCCAATGACTTTACAAGTCATTTTAGCATTGAGATTTAGAAAGTATTAATACTTTTATCCAATCTTGCTTAGTGTTAGAATTTGAATTAATATTTGCTTAAGAATTACGAAAAGCAATTGCAATTATGTTTATTTAATTTCACGGATTCCCCACTCTTCAGACTCTCCTCCCACCCCCCTTTCGCCTTCGGTGAAGGGGGTTGAAGAAAACCAGGAGGTACGAAGGTACAAGGACTCTCCTTAATTGGTCCTCGTCAAATTGAAGTAAACAATCCCATGATATACCCACAAAACCACGTGCATTTTTTTTCTCGAACCAATTAAACGCTAGCGCGAAAAGGGGTCTAAAGAGTAGAATATGAAAACGCATACATTTTTTGGTGTACATGCCTCGCGCCGCAGCGTTAAGCCCTATCTTCAGTCGTACCTCCTTGTTTTCGGTATCCACCAACCAATTTCAGGATGGCATACCAGTACTCCGCTCTAGACATCAAAAGAAGCGAGATCCGTCTCCTTGTTCTACACCCAGGGAGTCGCTCTGATCCGATTCAGTGCCAACTTCGAACGTGCAGCCTCGTGGACAGTATCATAGAGTATGAAGCTCTATCTTATACTTGGGGCGCCCCCTACCCTCGGCATCATATAACAATAGATTCATACTCCATGTCCGTGAACCCAGCGTTACATATCGCGTTATCACATTTACGTCATTCCACCGAGCCTCGCATTCTATGGGTCGATGCCGTGTGCATTAATCAGGAAGATTTGAAGGAGCGCGAAGAGCAAGTCACACAGATGAGGCTGGTCTATAGTTGTGCGAGACGAGTGCTTGCGTGGCTTGGGGAAGAATACGAAAATAGTGATGCAGCCATGAGTCTCCTTGAAAATATAGATCTGGTTGACTTGAAAAAGCTTCAAGACAGTAGCGGTGGCGACGCTTCTCCAAAGCGCGTGGATTGGGATGCACTCTTCGCCTTGTTGCGAAGACCCTGGTGGAGCCGCGTCTGGATCATCCAGGAAGTCACTGTCGGGGAATCAGAGCCCCTCGTTGGGTGTGGAAATCATTGGGTTTCATGGTCACAATTCGTAAAAGTGGACGAGCTCTTCGAGCAGCTGGAGATGGTTGGCGCCGACATAGTCAAGGAGATGGATAATCCAATCTCACGACTGCGATACATCCGTGCCGGGATTCATGGGCAACTGAAGACGTCCTGGAAGAATCTGTTCCTGTTGTTACGAGCGACGCATGAATGTCAAGCGACAGACGCAAGAGATAAAGTGTTCGCGCTCCTGGGACTAGGTTCAGACGAGAATCAACACGCTATCCACCCGGACTACACGAGCTCGGTGGTAGATGTCTACACTAAGGTGGCGAAACACCTCATTAATTTAGAGGATAGCTTGAATGTCCTTATTTATTTCAGACCAAGGCAGCTTCCCGGCCTGCCTTCTTGGGTCCCAGATTTCAGCCGCTCCAGTATCGACAGAACGCACATCGGCGAAGCACCCAGCAAAGGCGCCTCTGGCTCCAGTAAACCAGTCGTGGAGTTCTTAACTGACGGTCTTTCCGTCACCAAATTGAAGGCGCGCGGGTGGATTGTTGACGTGGTACGAGAGACCAGTTCACATCTATACAACCCTGACGATGCCCTTGCCAGCGTCCGTGCCATGCAACAGCTGGCTCTCAAGACAGTACCTCAGAGCCCGACAGCAAAAGAGGAAGAGGAGCTCTCAGAGAGGTTCTGGCGCTGTCTTGTCGCAGACAGTTCTCTGAATTATGAATTTCCCGCCCCGGACTCCTTTGGACGACTCTTCGCCGTGCTCTGCGACGAAGCCGCCATCCCCGATGATTTTGAGCCTCAGATATCGAATGAGAAAACGAGGAGAGATGATTACTTGTATGACTTGACGTCGACCATGTTTTCGATCTTAAACCACGCGCGATTCTTCATCACTACCGGCGGTAGGCTGGGCGTTGGGCCGCTAGAGACGACAGCGGGTGATTTGACTATTATCTTGCAGGGGGCGGGCGTGCCTTTCTTAGTAAGGTGTAATGAACATCCGGGTAATGAAAAGATAGCAAAACACAGCGATGATTACAGCGCTGGAGAAGGTAGTGATAAGACATATACCCTCGTAGGAGAAGGGTATATCTCAGGGATGAAATTCGGCGAGATGTTTGAAACAGAAGCGGGAGAAAATTCTGCTTTTAAAGATACTCCACGCTTGAGTTTCGAACAAGGTTATCAGGATTTGATTATTTGTTGAGGAAATATAAGGAATCTGGACCGACTCGACGTTCTCGGAGTTTCATTATTTACAACACCCCGCCTCGCCTCGCCTCGCCTCGCTTCACTCCACTCCACTACTGACTAAACAGACTATCCTCCACATACAAATTCCCCTCGGAATGCATTGAATTTAATAACACTTTCTCGATAATTGCGACAGGTAAATATCCATATCACCAGACAGGACAGGATAAAAACAAAACTACTCGAGGAACAATAATCAAACCAGGATTCCAAGGAAGATAGATGCATATAATACATTCATCAGGCTACTCTGCTTGCTATGAGATAAAGCCTCTTCTCCAGTCCTTTCCTATCTTATCCTGCAATGTCAAAATCCGTGGCAGCCAAGCAAGCAAGCAACGCGAGAAAGCAATCCAGCCACTCTTCACCTCCCACCCTCTGTCCGTTGCAGTCAATCCCTTCCACCATCTGAATCGTAATGCCTATTATACAAATCCCCAATTCCACCCCATATCTGTACGCTTGCGCGTTTTCGTCTTCGTCTTTCACTGTCCTGTTCTGTATCCCCAATTTGGTATCCTGTGCTATAATACAACCCAACCCCCAGAAGCTCATCCAAGCCAAACCCCAGCCGTGAGGCAAAAGCCAATGTAAAGAGCACCTGCTCTATTTTTGTCCGAATCGAATGGTAAACGCCTCGCTATTCCAGTAGCGTAATTAGTATCCAGCTGAAACCACACGCCCGCAAGTACCGAAGAAAGGAAAGAAAACAAGCAGCGGGAATACAAGCGAGCCGGGCAGCAAAAAAGCAACGCATAGTACACCCTTCCCCCAGCCGTTGAAAACAAAGCCTGATCAGATCCGATGATAGAAAGCTGACTGAGTACCCATCCCAAACCACGGAGTACAGAAGCAAGAGAATGCAGGCCATTTCTGAGTATTCGCGCTGATGCGATATTTCTTAAGTCCTCCTCAAGCTGTTAGCCCGCCCCACACCAAGACCGAACCATTTCTTCCCCTTGTTGGACTCCTCATCCCTCGCGGCTACGTCACTTTGTGATGAAGCATTGACACTATCCCTTCTAGCATAACCTTGAACTTTCTGCTCCTCTTGACCATCAACGAATGATCCACCTCTCCTAGAAGAAGCAACGACACCGGACACAGGTCTGTAGCTCTGAACAGGTCTCGAACGCATGATTGGAGGAGGAGTAGCTCTGGCTTGTTCTTCTTCCTCATAACCACCATTGGGGTTCACGTTGTCCGCAAAGTAGCCCGATGAACGATTGGGATTTGTTGCTTTGGGACGTGGTAGACCTTGGCTGAAGGATGTCTTGGTTGGGCTAGAGGATGGAGGAGCTGATTCGCCACGTCCAAACATTCGCAGATTAGGGATCCGAGACTTCTTCTCCTTCGAAACGGGAGACTCGCTTGGTGGTTGGGAGGAAGTAGGGTTCGATTTGCGGAGTTTGGTCACAGCGGAGAGACTGGAACGACGGTCAGGGAGTTCTGGTTTTGGAGTGGTGTCGATGGGAATGGTTCCGTATTGAGGGGAGTCGTCGTGGCGGTAATTCATGACTGTATCGTCACTGCGAGGATGATCGACTGTACTTGAGCGACGAAGCGTGTCATACCGAGAGGCAGTGTGTGCAGGAAGAGAAGGCTCATACCCTCGTCCCCAATCGCCACCCGAGAAGGAGAAGAGATCTGGAGCTACGATTCGCTTGCGACGCGTGTACTGAGCTGAATAGGTGCTCAAAGTACTGGATACGCTTCCAGCATCGGTATTGTCTTCCTGAGATGGCGTATCCCATCCATGCCCTTCCCGTCTACTAGTTACCGTCTCCCCCGCACTTCTTGGGCGGATGGAAATTTGGGATTGGAAAGCACGATGTGCTGTATCTGGGAATGCGGAGGTGCTGTTGAGGAATGTGGAATCCATGTGATTTTGCGACAAAGTCTCGGTGGAGCTTCTGAAATTTCTCAAAGTGTTGGTACTAATAGTGTCTGGAGTAGGAGGAAGAGTGTGTTGGCGTTCAAAACTCTTCTTATCCGTAGACACCTGTCGGATCTCTCGAGATCTGCGCCTATCCTTGAGAGTAGCATCTTTTGCAGAATTGAGCCCTTTCTCCGTCTTCTCCAGGGTGTGCTTCAACTTCTCAAGACGTTGCAATGGTGACTCCAAGACATCATTGATGGAAAGAAATTGGCTCTTGCGAAGACTTTGAATGACTCTCGGGGGTGTAACGACAGGTACAGGACGATCCTCAACCCATTTCTCAACCGAAGAGGACTTCCTGTGTCTTCGTGGCTCCTCGGGCTCATCCAGTGCGAGTGGTGGTAGTTTTTGGCCATAGACGCTAACAAAAGAACTCTCACTCAGAATACTGAGTCTCGGGCTGTCCATTCCATCGTTGGCCTCCTCTGATAATTTCGGCAATGTAGAATCGCTGTGGCCATTGTATGGAAGGTACAGACTCCTCAAGGCTTCGTTACCCTCTGTGGTTTCGGACAGGAACGACGGCATACGGGAGATTTTCTTTGGAAGGGGTTCCTTGTCAAAGCGTGGCGGGGAGCTCGAAAAGTCCTCTTGTGGAAAGTATCCGGGTTCGTAATTCGAATCGAATGTCTTGACATCCTCCCTCTCCTGCATCAACCTATCAACTTTCTCTTCTAACTGGACGATGATCCCAACAGCCTCCTCCACAGCCTGGTCTCTCTTCTCCAACTCCGCCAGCAGATCATCGTTGATCTCTGCCAATTCGGCCTGCTCTTCTAGCTTCTTTTCCGCAGCTTCTAGCTTCGCCTCTAATGTTTCCTGGCGTTGACGACGATGGAATAGCTCAAGCTTCAGGTCGAAGTTTTGTTTGTGCAACGTCGATACTGCCTGCAAGATATTAGCCGCGATCTCGAATCCTTGCCATCCAACTCACATCTTCGATCTGCTTGACTCCCATATTCTTCCCTGGAACGATGCCACTCGAACTCGGTCTGCGATCCTCTCTGGTGCCCTTGACTGGTGAACTCTGTACGCCTCTCTCGGACAAATCTATGCTCCTCCTTCTCTGCCTCGCGCTCTCGACCTTTCGTTCCCTCAACCTGTCCTGCAGCAGACTCCCAGACACTCCCCTGGCCGTCAGATCCTGAACTCGTTGTGGCAGATGCGCGGTCGAACTGTTGCTTGAACTAGGCGTCATCCTGGTATTGCTGCTTGCGCTGGAGTCTGGTCGAGGAAGAGCTCGAGCCCGTCTAGATCCCACACCTTCCTCCATCTTCTCTTCTATATGCGGGCGGCAGATCGACTTGTGGTCGGGAGTGCGTTCGGTATATTATCGCTTGTGATGTATATCAGGACCAACGATACTCGATCTTGGTAGCGGGCGGTGAAGGGAAGGATATCGAGATAAGGTCGGGTTGACGCGTCGAAGATCTAGTCAATTGGCTCGGGGGTGCAATCGGACGGCAGTGAAGGTGTATTGTTTGGTGAGTATTGTTGTCCGATCTCACATTGCGCAGGCAGATCGGATGGAATGCGCCGTGTTTGGGAGAAGGTGTCGAGAGGTGTTGGGAGGCGAGGTAGGTGAGACTTTTGATGCGTGTTAGTTGGGAGAAGTGAATGTGTTTTAGTAGTGGACGAGGTGGTCTGTTGTAGGAGGTCGAGACAAAGGACGGGGGAAGGTGCAATCGAAGGTGAAGCGAAAGGTGAATTGAAACAAAGAGCAAACGAAGGGAAGGAAGGAATGACCAGAGCTGTTCTGTCTGTTGCCGATGATCAAGCAGGGTAGGAAGGAGCAGGGAGGGGAGCAGAGGCACCTCAGTTGGTGTTTCCTGCTTCTGTGCGGCCAAAGCCCAGTGAACAAGGGAAGAGAAGAGGCAAGGGGATGAAGGACAAGGAGGACGACGACGAGGAGGATTCTCAAGAGAAACACTGCACGGCACTTGAAAGTGCAAGGGTTCGGAAGTCTCGTTCTCGTTCTTGCAACTCGATTGACTGACTGACTGACTGACTGATTCAAAGCGTAAAGTAGATAAAGTCACAGTATAGAAAACAAATACATGTACGTACCTGATTGAGTATATCGGCGACCAATGTGCGGTGTTGGTGTTGTTACACAGGAATATCGTCAAGTAATGTATTCGCCGTCCGCCCTCCCACGAAACACCACATCCAATTTTACCTCTTGTTACCTGATCTCCCGCGTACAACCAACCATTGGGCAGGCACGAGTACAAGTGGGAGTGACAGTGACAGTGGAAGGAAGCGCGAGAACTGAGTCGAGAGTGTGTAAGACCGTGCCATGCTGCCCAGGCAAGGCAAGGCAAGGGAAGAAGAAGGCGATGATGATCAGCCCGCGCACACGCCCCTTTTCCTATCTGAACAAACATCGAATGGAACAGACCAGACGCGTTGTTCCTCTCTCTAACAGGCCCATCGCGATTTCACTTCCTCATCGAGCCACCTCGCACTTCCTAGTCGTCGGCAATGCAAAGTTATGCAAGCATCCGTCTCGCATCCTCCAACGCGCTATGGAAAGGCTACTTACTGGAGAAAGACTAACAAAAAACCCAAATCCAACGGTCCGCCGCCGCCCGCCATCAAGCTCCCTTAGTCCAGCCGCAGCCACTCACATCTGTGCAATTAGGTGTAAACAGGGGTTAGGAAAAGGGCAATCACAATTAATCACGACTATCCCGAATCAGGATCTGTGCACAATTTCATGTATTCCTCCACAAATGTGATGGCGTACGCTATTGGCCGCTTTGATGTCCGATGTCCCTTTTCGTGCCCAACCCAAACCAATCCAATCCATGCCCTGGTTGCGCAGCAGTGGGAATACCTTACCCGAGAAATGAGTGGGGTTTGAGACTTTGAGTGGATGCTGGGATGTCCAGGGGAAATGACCCCCGACCAACCAGGCACCACCACCCTTCCCACCAAGACCAAGACCGGGAGACGGTCCTTGCCGATTCCCCGGAGAATTCATGCTCCTTGTGGTTTAGCCTGGTCGTGCCGAACCATGGGCCTGGTTTGTGGATGGGGGGGTGATTGGTGGAAAGGAGTGAGGAGGGAGTGGAGGATTGTGTGAAGAGTGTGGAAGAGAAAGTTAAAAAGTCAGTCAAGATGAGATGCGATCCCGAAGGATGGATGTGGTGGGATGGATGGCACGGGGTAGAGGAGGAGAAACTCAGAAGTACAAGTCGCATTGCTGGAAAGAATTATTTATGTGGCTCACCACGACAGTCTGGCAAAGCAAGACAAGTTATCACTCGACTGCTAAACAAGTTCTGTGTCTCTCATCTGGCATCTGCAATGCAAGTAATACCTCACTTCGGACGAGTCAAGTCGATCTGAACTAGAACGATGATCTATCGGTTAGAGAGTTTAGATATCTCACCTGCAGTAGTTTGCTTGGGCGTTGTCCGTGTTCCCCGCGAGCTACTAATAATTCCTTCTTTCTTCTCCTTCCTCCTTGGATCTGAAAAGTTCTTGTGACATTGAAATCTGCAAGCGAGCGTTCCCTGCGTTGTAGTACGGCAAGTGAAATCAGTGTCGCATACCTACAGCACGTACTTGGGCGAATACATTCCTCCTTTTCTCTGTCTCGTTCAAGGGTGGCTGGGAATCGGCAAGGCGCAGAGTTGCTCCATTGTCAAAGTCAAATATCAAGACTCGCTTTTATCAGGTATCTATTAATACTCCTGGGAATTTTCACAGTATTTATAGCTACTCTTTCATTAATAGCCAATATTCTCTCTCTCTGTCTTGTTCTTCTTTCTTATCTACAGTATTACCTGTACCAAATGAAATTTGGTGGGGTAAGAAAGCGGGATTCATCAACCCGTTAAAAGTCTTGGCTCGCAGCTGAACCTCAAAGCTCAACATCATCACATCACGATGAACTCTAGCGAGAGAACCGAAGTACCTTATTCGACTGTAATGATTCTCAAAGATAATCCTCAGATTATCCAAGTTATATTTCTATAATGTCAAATCCACGTTTCCCAGAGAGCCCTAGCGGTTCAGGCCAAGTGGTTCCAGCTGAAGTACCTGATTCAACCCCCACTACCCCGCCATCACATCCACCAGAACTAGATATTGAGTCGCAATCAGTATCATCCCCACGCATAGAAGATATCGCATCAGCTTCGAGGCCGAACAGACGTTCAGAAAGTTCAGTCAGCTGGTCTAGCTCAGGAACTCTATCCAGTCATTCGAGAAGCAGATCGCCTCGCTGGTTTTCTCCTCCCCCTCCCCCTCCAAGAACATGGACAGTATCCTCCTCTCGTTCTATTAGTCCCGATAATGGAAATCTGCCTCCTCTGCCTCCTTCTGAGATTTGGTCAAGGCCCTCTTTTCGTTCAAATAGTCCAGATACCGGAGGCCCTCCTCCTCCCCCGGGATCACTTGGTCGAACATTGCCACCACCACCTCCACCACTCCGAAATCACTCATGGAGTCGTTCCCCAAGTCCCTCAAACTACACCATCCCGCCTCCT
>JAFJYG010000814.1:0-23956 GCA_017366145.1 Cadophora sp. M221
TAGGGAGACCTAGAGAGGGGGGGATTTGAGTTTTTCGCTTGTTTTGGTGCTGTGGGGGTTGTTGTGTTTTGATGGATAGGGGTTGGTGGTTGGGTGGGACAGTAGGACATTGAGAGGAGAGGGGGGGTAATGGTAGGAAAGTATATTCGCTTGAGACTTTAAGTCTTGATGGATAGATGGGAATGGGAGTGTATTGCTGCTGTTCTCTGTTCCTTCTTAGAAGGCTTCTATTTGAAGTAAAGCAGGCGATGTGGTGATAATAATAGTTTTCTGGGAGGTCACCAGCCGGAGCTTGAGAGAGATCGCATCTACCTGGTGATCCAACTCAGGAATTGAATGTGATTCCTTGGAAGTTTTATGGTACAGCAAGCAATGTTTGAGCAGGAGTTCAAATTTGGTTTGAAATAAATCTAGGTACTGCACATGTAGTCTGCCTAGGTAACTACGCCCACACATCTCAATGGGAAATTCTACAACATGAATTTTGAAGAAAGAAAAAAAAACCCTCTGCTAGCTGCCTTTCTAAATATAATGGCGACTTCGCTAGGTCCTAGGTTCCAAGATTTCATCATCGGAGACAGCCGAAAAAATAAATAAAAGACGACCTAGTCCAGCAGCACTAGCAACTAACACTAGAGCCCACACAATCTAGAATATACAACACGCTGCAAAAAAATGAAGCTCAAGTACCATGTAATAAAGAGAGTTCAGCAGGTCCATCGTAATGGCTTTGTAATGTCGTGTAGGCAAGCATGGTAATCATGCATGGGGAACTCCAGAATCCCATTTCCTCGCTTCGGAATCCCATGAGGCTGCGATGTGCAACAATTGAATTTCTTTTGCTCCAACCACAACCACAACCGCAACCCCGGAAATAATCCAAATAAATGGGTTACACACGTGTGCGTGGGTCGGCAATTTTTGTATTCCAATGTAGAAATGACGGAACTTGAGTACGCTATGGATTAGCGACGGAGATAGCAATGTGATTTTGTGACGTTTTGCAAGCCAGCCAGTCCATATTCGAGGGCGAAGCGAGCTGTACCAGTTCGAATATGCCAGTCCAAATCTGAATGCCTGTGGCTATATATTTGAGCCCACGGAATCATCTTTTCTATTCAATCACCCACACACAGAAACTTCATTTTCACTAGAAAGCCCCTTCGTATATTCATTGTTCCATTCACAAGAGCACTCGCTTCGGTGAATCAATCAAGCTCGTCGCCGACCAACATCTACACCAATACCTGAACGCACCCAAAAACTCTTCCTATTGTCTCGGCTACCGAGGCGACAGCGACAGCGAAATCTTCTCATGCCATTCAAGTAAGTTCAAATACATTCTCCCCACACCCTTCAAACACCACCACAAAGCAACTTCAACATACTGACCAGACAACCAGCATCTCGAGCACCTGCAAGCACATGCTTGCAGTCAAAGCATCAGACAGAACTGCTTCAAAGATTCTTTCATTCAACAAGACAACAGCAGAAACTATGGTAAGTACAGCTCGATCCCACTTGGACATCAGTTACTGATATTTGTAGAACACAAACACTTCTTCGTCCCCGATGGCAACAACAACAACCCACAGCTTTCTGATGTTCATGGTGAGTTATTCCGTCAGTCCACTTGGGCTTCGAGCTCGATCACTAACAGGCTCTAGATGCCCTCAATGGCTCCTGTTCCCGTCTACATCAAGAGGGATCCCACTTGGGTGAAAGTGGATCGCGCCGTTGATCCCAGCTTCTTCTGCTCGCGGAAGCGCAAGACTCTCCATGTTGTCGCCCCAAGCGAACGCCAACTTCCAGGAGCCAACGATCAGGTCACGATCGCAAGACAGATGGCTCTGAGTAACATTCTGGCTACACCCCCATCCTCGTCCGCTACGAGCGGCGAGGTTCTTGTAGAGATACCTTCCGAGAGCACCGTGAGCCCAACTGAGCAACATGGAGAATCCAGGGCTCCAACGAGCGGCCCTAACACTCGGATGATCAAGTGCAGAGTCACGGGTTATCCCAGACTACGCCTGGTGATCGATGACTTCGAGAATATGTGGGATGCTAAGGATGAGCTGCGCTGGACTTTGTGGTGTGAGAAGGAGAAAGAGGAGAGAGGTCCTATGGAGGACTATGGGGAGGGTGATAGCGACTGTGACTGGGAAGAGTTCAAGGAGAAACGACAGAGATTGTGCAGGAGCTCGTTGAAGAGAAGACGCCGGATTAGGAGAAGCAAGTAGGCAAGCCATTACACTACCTGACTTGAGCAGCGATAGCTACCACCGCAACAGCTAAGAAACACAACGACATGAGGGGAGGGAAGACAAGCGCCATATCCATGCACTTACCTCTACCACCGTTGTCTACGGTTGCATGCTTGTATTTATTTTCGGGAGTTCTCGGAGTTTAGTCACAGCAAAGTGCAATGAGTCCTCGTCACAGAGCATTACTGTACTGGCCACAACTGAAGCTGTGAATGTCATCAACTTAATTGGTGCCATTGGACATCATTGGGGCTCCTCTTCTTGACAGGACTAATAGATTTGGCACATCTCTCGCCGCGGCGTTCATGGAAGTCTTCGCTTTGTACCAAGGGCAGAAGAGGGTCTGATAGGAATGGCAAAGCTGCTTCTGTCGGTGGGAGGATGGGGCTGGGCCAGAATTAGTCATTACCTAGAAAGCACAGAGTAATTGATAAGACTTTCAACCAAAAATAACTTGATGTGCTCGTGAGTGCTAGGTCTTTCTTGAACAGGGACTCTGTGCCTAACTGTACCTACCTACTTGAATTCCCAACGGTCCGACTATCAAAATTGGGGAGGTTCGTCTCTGCTCACAAAGAAGCGGATGGCATCCGGTAAAAATGTATGGAGAGCATTCATGGAGCTCTTCAATAGCCGAAAAAGGGGGCAATATCCTGGGGATCAAGAGGATTTTGTGCAGTGATCGTCGAAGCTTGGCGGGGGCTGTATTCTGTTGATATTGGGAGTTTTGGCTGTGGTGTTGATGTGTTTCTTGGTGAGTTGAGGTTGAGACAGAGGCTAGAAGCGCCTTTGCTGTGTTCTTGCTCCACATCATCTTACTCAGGGGGGCCAGACAGCCTCGCAATGGAATTTCCAAGGTTCCACCAATGATTTCCAGCAGTCAGGTCCCGCTGCAGCAGCCGTGCACCCCCCACTGCTGCCCAGGAGGTGCCCACTGTGCCCACGCCTCCGGTTTTTTGAGCATCACATGCAGCAGCAGATCAAGATCCCAGCGGTCTCGTCCTTCTCGCCCTTCTCTCCTGGCCTCGTCCTATCACTAACCCGCAACCCGACTCGGCACACCTGCCCAGCCCGGACGGCTGCAGCAAACAAATCTGGCGGGGTCGGAGTGCAGCCAATACTGCGCTGAATGGATGGAGGATTTGGCCGTGGGACATCGAGATGTTTAAATAGGAGTCGACGATCCATCCCCCTCTGATGTTGGCACTATGTCATCGGCTTCGTCCCGTCTTCAGGTTGCGCAACGCCGTCGCTCTTGCCCGCTCCCCTTCGTCCAACAGCTCGACCATCCCCGCGTTCAAACTATTTTGCTTCTCCATATCAAGACCTCTCCGTCCTCTCTACTCGAAAGCAAGTGCGAAATCGGCAGGTAGCACAAGTTCGACGAGGCTATTTCACGGCCTCAACCTTTCTCCGTCCAACTTGCTTCAAAAACAACCGCCCATCATGGATTCCATGCCAATTCGAACCCTCTCTACCCACGAACACGACTACTTGAAGATCGTAGAGCCTAGCACCGATGCCCAACATGTAGAGAACGTAGCAGAGGTTAAGACGGAAGGTGCTACAAGGCCACATCTGCCACAGGGAGTCTCGGAAACAGACGAGGAAAAATTGAAGCATTGGTTCATTGGCAGTATTGACTGCGGGACAACAAGTTCCAGATTTCTGATCTTCAATGGCGAGGGAAACCCAATTGCAAGTCACCAAATCGAATTCGAAAATATTTACCCGGATTCTGGGTAAGTGAAGAATCCCTGCCAAAGTCTTTCATACTACTGGGACTTTGGAACTTTCGAAATCAGACTTCAAAAGTGTGCTAGAGCTAACGATCCTCTGCAGATGGCACGAACATGATCCGCAAGAACTCGTTGCCTCCGTTGAAGAATGTATAGAAAAGGCTACCGAAAAGTTTCTGAAGGAAGGGTACAAGAAGAGCCAAATTAAGGCTATTGGAATTACGAACCAAAGAGAAACCACCATTTGTTGGGACACGAACACTGGGGAGCCACTATACAATGCCATCGTTTGGCCTGATACCAGAACAACTTCCATTGTCCGCGAACTCAAGAAGCGAGAAGGTGCAAGCGAGCTTCAACAACTTTGTGGGTTACCAATTTCGACGTATCCTTCTAGTGTCAAACTTCTTTGGCTTTACCGCAATGTCGATGCTGTCAAAAAGGCATACGACGAGGGGCGACTCTCGTTCGGTACCGTTGACACTTGGTTGATTTACAAGCTCAACGGAGGCAAGGAGGGTGGGATTCACGTTACCGATTCGAGCAATGCTTCTCGGACCATGTTCATGAACCTTCACACTCTTCAATATGACGACAAACTTCTCGACTTTTTCCAACTCGACAGGAAGAATATCACACTTCCCAAAATTGTTCCATCTTCGGATAAGGATGCTTTTGGTGCTCTCGCATCCACCGCTTTGAAGGGGATCAAGATCACAGGATGTCTTGGTGATCAATCAGCGGCATTGGTTGGCCAATGTGGGTTTTCTCCAGGAGAGGCAAAGAACACGTACGGAACGGGATGCTTCCTTCTTTACAATGTCGGAGACAAGCCTGTCATTTCAAAATATGGCCTTCTTGCTACTGTTGCATATGACTTCGGTGGTGGACGAAAGCCAATCTACGCTCTTGAGGGCAGTATTGCAGTTGCTGGATCCGGAGTCAAATTTTTGATGAACAATTTGGGTTTCATCAAACATTCTCATAAGATCACAGAACTTGCAGAGACCGTTGAAGATAACGGCGGTGTAGTTTTCGTTACTGCCTTCAGTGGTCTGTTTGCGCCTTACTGGATTGATGATGCCAAGGGAACTCTCTGTAAGTTGGGAAATAGTCACAATCATGAGAGCACTACTAACATTATGTAGTTGGCATTACTGCACACACTCAGCGAGGTCACATTGCCCGAGCAACTCTTGAAGCTACCTGCTATCAGACGAAAGCTATTCTCAACGCCATGGAGAAAGACTCGGGCCACAAGCTTGAGAAGCTTGCAGTTGACGGAGGAATGTCGAATTCAAACCTTTGCATGCAGACACAAGCAGATATCATTGGAATACCAGTTGACCGCCCTGTTATGCGGGAAACAACCGCTCTGGGAGCCGCGATTGCTGCTGGCTTCGCCGTTGGCATTTGGAAAGAGTTCGACGAGCTCAAGGAAATCAACAAGGAGGACAGAACCATCTTCACATCGAAAGTGGAGAAGTCAAAGAGTGATGCTATGTTCAAGAAATGGGAACAAGCTGTTGAGATGAGTAAGGGTTGGGTGTTGGACAACCCCAAAGAAGAGTAGTGGATGAAGACCACCTCGTTTGGCTAGAGTAATGTTGTCAACGGCGCATACCTGGATAGAAGGAAGTTGATGTTTCTAGAGTAACTGTACACTGGGAGGCGAAATGGCGTCGTTGTTTTGTTTACTCATTGTAATTATGTTTCGCGAGGCCCGATTTTGGACTATTACTACAATTTACCAAGGTAGCTGTGCTGCACTCCTATCAAGAGCTGCCGATGGAAATTTGAATTGTACGATATCAACCCCTAATTCGTAAAGATGGACGGTCTCCCTCCTCGTCTGGCTGCATCTCGGCAGAGCAAACACCTTCTTCCCAATATAATCCGCGGGATCGAGATCAAAACAACTATGCTTGTTTGCATACATGCCCCATCATCTTCGATTTTCATGATGTTGACCTGCAGTGCAGGACTTCTGGATCTGCATCGTCGTCGGGGACGAGGTGATCGAACGTGATTCCATAATAATCAATCATGCTTGAACGCGGATATATGTTGGTGTAAAGTACGATCTAAGAGACAAGCAATTAAATATGGTTCTATTGTATCTGGGGGTTTGGCCATTTCACATGTTTGGTGGTCAGAAGCGCCACAGGTACAAATACCCTCACTGGTTGGGCCGCCTGGTAGCAAGTCCAACTCTCCGGAAGCAACTTGAGGTGATCATGCCTGCATGAGGCGCTTTGTAACTTTGACACATGCAAATCCTACAAACGTCAGCGTCTAACCCGCGTCTGATTAGAATTTCTTCCTGCGCGTGACAATTTATTTTGTAAACTTCTAAAGTTCCCCGGAGTCTTGTCCTTGATGTGGAGTATTTCCATGTGACAATGGGGATTCTGGGCTAGTCACCCAGCCAATCAACTCATCTTCAGGATACCTCGGCAGCTTTCGAGACAGCCTGGGGAAAGAATCCACTCCTCGCCCATAACTTTCCTCTCTCCTGCTCATAAACCTCCCTCTTCTCTTCAAATCACTCTTGATACCCTTCTAGATACCTCCGAATTTCCATCTTACCAGTTGCTCAATATGTCTGCCGGTAGGATGCTTCCTGGGAGAGATTCAGTAAGGGAGGCGAGGCTGACAATGAATCGTAGCAAACCAACGCCTTTCTCAGGTCTCTGGCCACCTCGCTAGCTCGCAGAGCAAGACCTCCCCTACAGGAGGCAGTGGCCGAGCCAACATCCTTAAGAAGAACCCAGATGATGTAAGTACAGAACCTCCAAGATACATGCATGCACAACATGTACTGACAGCTCCCAGATTGTTGTGACAGCATGCCTCCGAACAGCATTCACAAAAGGCGGAAAGGGCGGCTTCAAAGATACAGCTGCGGCAGATATGCTAGTCGGCGCATTCAAGTCCCTCATCGAGCGCTCGAAGATCGACCCAGCTTTGGTTGAGGATATCGCTGTTGGCTCTGTGCTGCCACCAGGAGGAGGTGCTACTGAATTCCGGGCTGCTGCTCTCGCGGCGGGTTTCCCAGTATCTGCTGCGGTCAAGAGTTTGAACAGGCAATGCTCGTCTGGCCTACAGGCTTGCGTGGATATTGCAAATGCGATCAGCGCGGGCATGATTGAGGTCGGTGTTGGGGCTGGTGTTGAGAGCATGAGCTTGCAATATGGGTATGTTGTTGATCTATTTGATTTGTTTACTTATGCTGATTATTTACTCTGCAGACCCGGTGCCGTCACTGAATTCTCCGAGCTCCTCGAATCACACCCTGAATCTGCGAACTGCAAGGTACCCATGGGTGTCCTTTCTGAGCAGATGGCTAAGGACCGTGGCGTCAGCCGTAAGGTCCAAGATGCTTTCGCTGCCAGTTCATACCAGAAGGCTCTCAAGGCACAAGAAGCCGGACTCTTTGACGAGGAGATTGCTCCTCTCAAAGTCAAGTGGGAGGACCCAAAGACTGGAGAGACGAAGGAGATCACTGTCGCTAAAGACGATGGTGTTCGACCTGGTATCACAGCCGAGAGCTTGGGCAAGATCAAGCCTGCTTTCGCCAAAGATGGCTCGATCCACGCTGGTAACGCCAGTCAGATCTCTGATGGCGCTGCTGCCGTTCTTCTCATGAAGCGCTCTACTGCTGAGCGTCTCGGCCAGACTATTCTCGGCAAATACGTCGCTGCTTCAGTAGCTGGTGTTGCTCCTCTGCTCATGGGTATTGGCCCATGGGCTGCGATCCCTAAAGTCTTTGAGAAGACCGGTATTAACAAGGATGATGTTGATATCTTCGAGATCAACGAGGCGTTTGCTTCTCAGTGTGTCTGGTGCGCAAACGAGTTGGGGATTGACGAGAAGAAGATCAACCCCAAGGGTGGAGCTATTGCCTTTGGACATCCACTTGGATGCACTGGTGCTAGACAGGTCAGTACGCTACTTTATGAGTTGAGGAGGACGGGCCAGAAGGTTGGAGTTACGAGTATGTGCGTTGGAACTGGCATGGGTATGGCAGCTGTTTGGGTCGCGGAGTAGGGGGGAGCTGACGTAATGCGATGAATGTATGATTATGATAGATTGGCAGAACACCTTGAATCGGAGAATGGATTTGCTGAAACAACAATGAGCATTGGTTGTGAGAGTGCACTCCGCGTATCGGAGTATTGTTTGCTTTTCACTTAGCCTGAGTTATTCCCAGAGGACTTCGTGACTGAGTTAGTAAAAGTGGACCAGCTTCTCATCCTGGGCACTGCACCAACTTCGAGAATAGGTCGGGTATTGATATATTCTTACTTAGTTGTCACTACCTTGAGAGACTTTCCTTGACACCCATAGAGTACCTTGGTAGCTTCGCAAGATAATGCTGTTCCGTGTTTACCCATGTATACCTGAGAGTAGGAGTTATCTGGGGGTGGATCTGCATCTACGATTACTCCGTAGGTGCACCCAGTCCAGCCTTACCCCTCCAATATGAGAATCATGAGATTTGAATGTTTTGCAGACATTGTTGAACAACTTAGAGATTAAAAAGCATCTATCTTGGAAGAGTACGTATTCTTTAAGACTACTTTATCGAATCCCCTCCCCCATTTGCATCATCCTTCTTCAGTCAAGTAAACACCTCATCTGACCTGGAATTCTATACCTTTCCCTTCCCAACCCAACCTAACCCCCCTTACAGTAATCTCGAGATCCACTTCTGCTTTCGTTATCGCTTATCGGCCACGCTAGCCAGCACGCTACTCCTCATCGGCAGCAGCCCTCACTTCACCCCTCCTTCATTCCTCCTACCTCAACCTCAACCTCCCAGTCCCTTCCTGTACAACACTTCTCCAAGAAACTCTGGCTCTCTATACATGCCAGCTCCCGTCTCTTCGAGCTCCAGCAACCAGTTGGAGTCGCCACCTACCTCTGCTTCTTGGGACATTTCCAAATCCAACTCGAACTAACGAGGGACGCCCGGACTGGACCTGAGTCTCGACGAGCAAACAGGCAGCCAGCGCTTCAGGCAGGACCAACTTTGGTACACTTGCCCTTCCTACCTCCGCACGCCATCGGCACCCTAGGAAGTATTCTATTGTGACTATAACCACGTAGGCCTTTTTCCTTTCTTCGTCTCGTCGTCTTCATTCACTTCGTCTTCGTCTTCGTTGTCTGCCTTCGCGAGCCTTACCAACCACACACATCGTCGTGGAGGCATGCTATAATCCAGCAAGGCTAACAACATGCCCACCTCCCAGAGCGAGCTCCCCTCTTCTCAAGATCTACCCACATCGGCCGAATCTCCATCAGCTCTGCTACGGTTTCCTGCACCGGCTGCAGACGAGAGCGTAAGTCGCTGGGTCGAAAGCATAACCACAGCGAACATGTCAGCCCGCGGCGAGATCCCCTCTGATGAGGGCATCCTCGGCGAGTCTGCCTATGAGTTCATCGACACAGACGAGGAGAGCCGTGACGATAATGCCACTGAGTCCGTTGCCTCGACTGATTATGGACGTCCAGATGACGTTGCGAGCCTCGCAGACACTGAGGGAGACGAGAGCGGAGATGAGGATAACCCAGGCACATCGTCGATCCCCGCCCTCCCAGGTCTTGATCATACCGTTGAGCAAGCTTTCAACACGCCTACAATAGGCCGCAGCTCTGCAGTGTTGCTCGACGATATTGACAGGCCTCTCACTCAGTCTATCGAATTCGAAGAGCCATACAACCTCGGTGCCGAGACAGTCTCTGTCAAACATACTGTTACAGATCTCAACGAGGATCAAACGGCGAATGCTCTCAAGGGCATGTCACTTCAAGACCAACCCAAGCGTATCGTCGTCACCATTCGGCAGACGATGACCAAGCAAGGTCTCTCGACTCGGGATCCTCTTCGAATCCTCTACGTTGGTAGTCACTCGGCCAAACAAGATGTCATCCATAAGATTGCTAGCTCTGTCACTGCTTCTGTGGAAGGTGGCAAGCGTGCACAACGCCTCCGTCAGTCTACCTCTCAGCTCTACAATGTTGTTCCGGTGTCTGCCTTTGGTTCCGAGCGAACTCCCGAGATCGAGCTCATGCACTCTTCTGGATATCAGATTAAGGTCGAGGACTGCACTTTTGCCCAGAACTTGAAGTTCGAGGATGCCCCAGAGAAGCCAGATGTGATCAAGTTGACTCTTGACGACAACTTTGCATACCACTCGGTTCCTGAGGGACAAGGGTTCATGGTTGAGCCTCACTGGGAGCTACCACATGTGGCAATCTTCTACTGCTCCGATGGAGATGATATTGAGGCACGGAGAACAAGAACGATTGCTAGAAAGTTCATGAGTCGCCATGGCATTCCCTCAATCGTCATCTCACACAAGCAGCTCTTCGAGCGGGGACAATGTATGTCACTGGACCAGCATTCTATTCACATGTGCTTGGAGTCGAGAGATCCCAATGGTAGAGGCAACATCATCCACCAAAGACTTCCCATTGATTTGGCTTCTTTTTTGAATATCGACGCCCGCCAGATGAACAGAAATCTTGCATATCTCACTGGTCTCCATGAACCTCTTGAAACTGTTTCTGCACAAAATGTGGTTAAGAAGACGGATTCTGGTCTCACCAATCCTCAAGATCTGGAGAAAACTTCGTACAGCATTGCTGATAGTGTTAACTTCATCCGCAATCGAAATGGAGCTGCATTGTTGAGAGCTGTCCTGCCAGTCGGGATGTTGCTCCTGAGCGTCTTCGTAGCAGTCTTTACTGGTATTCCAAGCTATCGCTTCTCTCGGGTCGCTCAAGCACCAGCCATATCGGTCAATAGCAAGATCATTCCCGCGGTCTCAATATCCTCTACGGCCTCGTTGACTTCATCTGCCCCTCCACCAAGCATTACGTCTGTCGCCACTTCCTTGCTAGCTAAGACAACCGTCAAAACAGTTACAGTCACGCAATCCATTGCACTGGCACCTGGACCAAACAGCCTCTCTGTGGTACCTTCGATGGAGATTGGAAAGGTTCCAACCCCTGCTCCTTCCTCGAAGTCGTCTAATAAGTCCTATGTTTGCACGGCGGAACTGCTAGGAGACAGAGAAATCTTGATCCGCATTCCTTCAGCCACCAAACTTAGCTGGCTTGCGAAGGAAGCTATGTCTGTCAACATCACAAGGAACAATGCCACGGTAGATACAGAGAGAGCCTACAGCTCCGATGAAGGGATCGTTCTCTTATTACCTAAAAAGGATGCCTATGGAGTTCTCAACATTTCAATCATAACTACCAAGAAGCCGAGAGTCAATGAGACTTTCCAGGTTGATTTTGGATCTACTGCATCTTGGCAATCTTTCTTGAGCAAACTCTCGTCATATTTGCCAGAAGATGCTATTATTGATTCCCAACTATTCTCCCGTCTTTTCGAACCTGCCGAGCACATGGCCGGAGATACCCTTCACCAATTACAATCGGCTGCGCGTGTGATTGAGGATGTTGGAAAGGCAGCAATCGATCAAGCGGCCACAGCTGGCGAAGGTCTCACTGGAGTAGCCAAATCTTTATCTCTTGAAGCTACTAAGCGCACAGCTATCTTGACCAAGGAGGTTGGCATTCAGCTTGCAGAGATTAGAGCAAAGGTGTCCAAGAAGATTGAGTCCGCTCAGCATATCCGAGAACCATTCGATGAGGGGCTAGTCAAGGCCCAGGTTCAATCCAAGCTTTTGTGGTTGAAGCTTCAGGGCAAGGGTGCTGAGTATCAAGAATACCAGCGACGGGCTTCGAAGTTGACGCGTGGCAAGACTGAGAAATCTCCAAGGTCACAGAAGGCTGCAGCTGCAGAGAAGAAGAAGGCCGATCGCTTGGCACAGAAAGCTGCCAAGAAGGCGGCCAGGAAGGCGGGGAAGAAGGTACGAACATGAGCATTTGATTTCCGGTTGTTGGGGCATATGGCATCTTTTTCTTTCGACTGGCAGGGCGGGGGATCTCGTATTTGATCACAGGAGTTGCTATGATTCAGCGAGGTATAGGGGATAAGGATACGGGAACTCCAGCGCATGGCTTGGGAATTGGGCTGGTATTGAATCTCGAGAATTGCATTCCGAGTTAGCCACCAACTAGGCTAGGGCAATGAGTACTGGTGTACAGGTTTAACATAGTTTTCTTACTTATTGCAACATACCCTTGAGATTGACAGTATTTGCCAATCAACGTTTCTTGTGATCCACAACTCTGAAATGTTAATACAAGTACAGTCCTTGGACGATAGTTCTAATTCCAAGTGGAAGTTTCAATTAAGTGAAATTTTCCACTACTCATGTCGCAAATTTTGTCGAGTACTCGTATTCATTCGCCTTGTATTATCATTGACTTTTGCTCTCTTTGAGAATCCTGTATCTCTATTTGTGCGAATATCAAAGACTCATCACTTACACTTTCTTGGATCTCTCTATAGCGGCAATTTCTAGCATTGAAATTAGCAAAATACACCCTTCCTTAAATCTCCCTCCTCACCACTTTCACATGGACCGGACCGACTCCGGATGCACAATAGCTTTCACTGCAGGGGGGATCGTCGGCACTCCCACACTTCCAAGAAGAAGCGCCAATGTTGCCAAGTAGGAAACGGAAATTCGAAACGCACCAACATGACGACGAGAAAAAAGATGGAGGAGGGTCCTGTATCCACCCGGAAATGCAAACATCGCTTGGACGATACCCGGGCTTGGTGAGATGCTTGACGGTGCCCTGTGGAGAGCTTGTACAGTTGCCTCTTTCGAGCCCTGTATCCGGGACGCCGTGCGGAGATGGTGGTGGGGTTGGGATGGACTGTACTGCTTACTTCCCCTATCCTAGAAGATCTGAGTATATTGCTCGTCCGGTGTATAACCTCCTTGGCTTGGTTTTTCCGCTCCGGGCGAGAGGATGGGATGGAATGGGATGGACGTGCTTTGGTACGTGGGTAGGTAGGTATATAAGTCGATGTTTCTGGTGCTTTGTTTCTTTTGAGAGGTTCATCAACACAGTCCTCTCAAACGACTTTCGTTTTTGTTGCTCGCTTCTGTTTCTAGGTTGACTTTATCCTTGACGTCTATCTTCATCATGAAGGGATTTGTCTCTGCTCTCGGCTTGGCAGCAACTGTCAATGCTGCAAGAAATTGCTCTTCTCCTAGACTGTCTGTCCAAGGAGCCGATACGATTCTTTTGAGGAACTATGCTTCGGGATTGAGGAATGGTGCACCGTATGTTAACTATGAGCATGGTGTTGGATGGAGAGCTCTGGAGATGGTCTACAATTCCACTGGTGATGCTAAGTATCTTGACCATATCAAGACTGGTGCGAATCAAGTCGTTACGGCTGCTGGGGGACTCAATGATTATGATTTGGGTTATTATACGCTGGATGATGTCAGGATTGGAGAGAGTTTGATCTACTTGTAAGTTCGATATGTACTCCATAAGTTGCACAAAAAAAAAACGTGAAGATATCGGGAGGATACTGACTGGATGTAGGCACAAGGAGACCGGCGAGGCCAAATACAAAGGTGCTGCCGACCTTTTAAGACTCCAACTCCAGTCCAACCCTCGCAACCCCGAAGGCGGCTTTTGGCATCGCTCTACATACCCCAACCAGATGTGGCTCGACGGCTTGTACATGGTATCACCCTTCTACACCCACCACACCGCGTACTACGCACCAGGCAACACGACCGCCTTCAACGACATTATCAAGCAATTCACACTCACGCACACCAACTGCGTGAACTCCAACGTCAACCAGACGGGTCTCCTGAAGCACGGCTACGACTCAAGCCGCACCGCCGTCTGGGCCGACGCAGCCACAGGCGCGAGTCCAGAAGTCTGGAACAGAGCCCTGGGATGGTACGTCATTGCCATCGTCGACGTGCTGGACTACCTCCCCTCCACTCACCCAGGTGTCGCGACACTCAAAGCTATCCTCAGGGAGAACGTCGCTGCTATCAAGAAGGCTGTTGATGCGGACTCGAAGATGTGGTGGTTGGTTATGGGACAGCCGGGCCGGGAGAAGAATTACATCGAGAGTAGCGGGACGGCGATGTTTATCTATGCTATGCTTAAGGGTATCCGGAAGGGGTACTTGGATCGTAAGACGTATTTGAAGACGGCTACTGTGGCGTATGAGAGGATGGTTGAGAGGTTTGTGACGGTTAATGCGGATGGGGGACTGGATTGGGCGGGGACGGTTAGTGTGGGGAGTTTGAGTGGGAAGGGGGATTACGATGTGAGTTTTTTCTTTTCTTTCTTGGCCGCTTTGCTTTTGGTTGGCGAGTGATAGGTTGAGAGAGCTTGCTGATGTGAAATATAGTACTATGTTTCTGTTGCGTTGTCGACGAATGATTTGAAGGGTCTTGGACCTTTCATCTTTGCTAGTGTTGAGTATGAGAAGGCCATGTGCTAGATGGTGCCTTTTTGACGAGATGAGGAAGGGGCTATGCTGAGCTGGGTATTGATTGATGTGTAGGGTTTGGAGTTTTGTATATATATTTCTATTCACCACTATACATAGATTTAAATTTACCAAAAGTTGTAAGCCGGCTCGATTGAGCACTATAACATTCCAGACTGATGGTGATCTAGGCAAGAGAGTACATGGTGATTACTGAGCATGTCGTTGTTGACTGTCTCGCTAGTTATTCTCACGATTACTCAACTCTCCCTAGGAGGAGATAGAGTTTCTTACCATGGGGTAAAGAATAGAAACCTACTATTTTGAAAAAATAGCCTGGAGTGCTTTCTTTTTGTTAGCTTGTTTGGTTCGAGGTATGCTTTTAGAACGAGATCGTAAGTGAGATTTCGCTGGGAGGAATTTATGAGCTGAGACTGCCTGACAATTTTAGATGTCGGTGTTCATGGAGACAACCCGAGATATGAATCTGTAGCTATGATGCTGCATGACTGGATATTGTCTCGATTAAGGTGGGGATAGTTTGGGGTTCAGAGGTAGTGGAACATGTGGGATAACCTCCATTTTGCCATTTCTGAACCTCGTGATCGCTGCGGGCTCTCGAAACAAGGTTTCGAAGTTAAACTTAAACACTGTTTGAGAAAGCAAGATTTACTTTTCGTTGGCGTTTATTTTATTACACTTCATTCAATTTCTTTATCTTGTCCCTTCTAACCTGCTCGAGAAGCGTTGGTCTTATGTTGGTCTGCGGCATACTAATGGTCAGGCAGTTTTCATTACTCTAGTCAGATCAAGTTAAATCTCTGCGTTTTCTGATTACTCAAAAGTTGCAATTCGGAAATTTATCATTCCATATCCTCGAACCCCACTTGAACCATGATATCTTCCTGAGAGTCATTAATAAGGTCCCGTAGATCAGGATTGAGTTTATTTATCTAGGCTTTTTCTACATAAGTGGTCTCACTGTTGGGTGTTTTCATAAGGACTCTAATATAATCCATATCAATCTGACCTTATGATGCGTATCTTACAGAAGATGAATGTGTCTCCGCGTTGGATGAAGGAGGATGTTGCAGCGTGTTAGAAGCTTTGGAGCCCCAGGGTTGGCTGAGAATGAAAACCCATTAATTGAGTAGCTTGAAGGAAACTACGTTCAAGGGCAACGGGAAGAAGCTCGTTTTGGCTAAAGACCGAAAATGCGAGCATAGAAAATACGGAAATGAAACAAGTCAAATAGTCGCAGGCAACTCTTACAGTTGGCAATGGTGGATGGTATAGAACTTTCAACCAGTAATAACAGAACCAGATTTATGGAGTATCATGAGAGGACCGGAAATGGAAAGTTAACTGCCCATGGTCACAGTGTGTATCCTCGCCTATTATCATGTTACTTCTCACAGACCATTATGGTAGAGAGAGCATCTCAAACAACGGGATAAATTCAGATGCTTGACCTTTAAGCTATTTCTTAGACTGCTTTTGTTTGAATACATGTAATTATCAGATGCCTTTTCCCTGCCTTTTGAGGCGGACATGTTTTGGTAGTTTTATGATTAGCTACGGTACACCTCAAGAAGAAAGCTTGGGAGAGAGTACTTTGTTCTGGGGGAATAGAGAAAACTACTTCAGCATGTGTAAAATCTATTTATTGTACGGTTAAATGTTGTCTGTACACCTAGTTGGGTTAGGGGAAACATCACTAAATCCAGCGGACCGCACCGAAGCTTCAGGGTATGCACTACTAAATATTCTGTCTTTAGATCACAATATTTCCCAGTCATGGAAAGTTCCAGCTTCTTCAAGTACCAAAGACTTGTTCGATGCTAGATATGAAATCAATAGTCCTTGTTGCTTGATAAATATGCCTGGTCGTAAGCAATGTCATTTTCGCTAAAGTACACATTGATGGGGAGCATTCAACCCCTCCAAAAAAGACGCACTAGTCCAGAAATCTCGGTTACGAAAGTTAGGTGCAAACATCCACACCGTGGAGGGGCTCTAGTGGACAACTCATATTCTCGACCACCACCCTACATCTACAACATCTTTCGGTCAAGATCGGACTCCTTCTAGATCAAGAATCCCCGCATATTCCTTTTCAATACCTACGATAATCAACATGGCGGACACCACCACTGAACCCAAGCTTGCTCCAGCAGAGACTGAGAAGCCCCTCCAAGTTGAGGCAAAGGATGAGGCTCCAAAGGAGACTCCAGCAGTACGCGCCATCGGCCCCTTGATACAACTTGATGTTATTTGAAGCTTCGAAGCTAACTTCGACGATAGACCTTGACTGAGCAAGCCACCAGCGCAGCTTCTGCTGCTGCTACGACCGCTACGACCGCCGCCTCCAACGTCGCCGATAACATGTTCTCTATGTTCGGAGGAGGAGCCAAGAAGGAGAAGGTCGAGGACGAGGACCGTGGAGATAACTCCGGATCTGCAAAGGCGCAGAAGGCTGCCGCTGCTGAGGAGAACCCAGAGGTATTTGGAATTCCGGACCATAACAACAACAGCAAAACAAACAAACAACAAGGACTGACATATTGCGCGTAGGAGGAAGCCCCGGAGTCTGAGGATGTCCACTTCGAGCCCGTCATTCGCCTCACCGAGAAAGTCGACGTCAAGACCAACGAGGAGCTCGAGGAGCAGACCTTCAAGATGCGCGCCAAGCTCTTCAAGTTCGTCCGTGAATCCAACGAGTGGAAGGAGCGCGGTACTGGTGATGTTAGACTGTTGAAGCACAAGGAGAATGGCAAGACTAGATTGGTTATGCGAAGAGATAAGACTTTGAAGGTCTGCGCCAACCACTACGGTATGTTTCCAGTCCAGGCGGGGTTTGTGGGTATGTGCTGATGGTATAATCTAGTTGTCCCTGAGATGAAGCTCTCTCCCAACGTTGGCAGTGACCGCAGTTGGGTGTGGAACGCTGCTGCTGATGTCAGTGAGGGTGAGCCAGAAGCACAAACTCTTGCTATTCGTTTTGCCAACTCTGAGAGTAAGCATACTGGGTCCACATTTGAAGCTCCATAGCTAATATACCTTGCAGACGCCAACCTCTTCAAGGAGGCATTCATCAAGGCTCAGCAAGAGAACGAGGCTCTGTTCAGCGCGGCCGCTTAATCGGATTCCATAGCATTGGAACCTTTGAACACCTCTGGATTTGATCGCAGCACATCACACAGCACAGCACAGCATAGACCCCCCCAAAAATCACGAAAGTTACGAAAACACCCCTTTTTACAACTTCATTTCCCACGATCGACACCCCCATAAGCGCGATGCTTTTTTCAAGCAATCTTTGGTATCACCGGAGGTAGATCTGGACATTTAAGGTGGTCTTGGTCTCACCCGGGCTGCATAGTTCGTGGATTGACGACGGTGGAGGAACTGAAATTCTGAGGATTGTCTTCGGCCTCAAGGCTGAGGCATCATATTGTAGTTAGACTAAATAGCAGTCCCTCTTTGTCCCCCTTATTTTGACCCTAATTTCATGATTATGATTATGAATGGTGGGGGTTTTACAAACCCAAAGTAACGATATTCTAAAGAAACTCATTGCCAGTACTAAATTTGCAGAATTGCAGCATGGCCGCCCATTCAAAGAGAACAAAGTTCCGTATAATAAGACGGCGATACCTTCAGCTCTGGCAAGCTACATCTTTTTGTTACTATTCACCATACATTAAGCTCACCTATGGTAATATGTAAAACTCACTTCAATCCTTGCCATTATCCTTTAACAAACCTACTTAAGCGTAGCACTAGCGCTCCTCGTAGCTCTCACGTTCTGTAGCCAGCCTCCAGCCACCTGCCTCGAAACCCCACCAACCTTCCGCGCAAGTCGTCCCTGTCGCGTCGCATGAACCTCCGCACCCTCTTTCAAAACCCCCATTCGACTTCTCCACAACTCAACCCTCACGAACCTCACAATAACATTCAAAATGGTCGCCGATGTGAGCATTCTTTCCCACAAGCTCAAGAAGCTTCCCCGGTCCAGAATCTATTGTGTGAATAATAGCTAAATGTTCCTAGATCAAACGTACCGTGAAGCTCGTCACGGAGCAGCGCAACATGTACGTGGAGTCCACATTCCACCGCAGAGCAGCAGAAAGAGCCATTGCTAATAATATCACACAGTGACAAACCGTCTGATATGGAGGGCTTCCCAATGAAGAGCTGGAACATTGAGGTCTACCTTCTTGATGAAGCAGGCAATGAGAAGTCTGCCAACTGCTTTACCAAAGTGGTTTACAACCTTCACCCCTCATTCGCAAACCCCGTTCAAAGTACGTGCCTATATCTGTGATGGTCGAAGCTTGCTAATTACTGGTGTTTGCAGCCTTCCACGAAGCTCCATTCCGATGCGAAAACGAAGGCTGGGGAGAGTTTGATATGACGATTGATCTCTACACCACCGAGAAGGGCGGCAAGAACTCCATCGCACACGACTTGAACTTTGCCAAACCCCGTTATGAGGCTAAGCATGTCATTGTCTTCAAGAATCCCAATACCTCGCTCATCAATGCTCTCAAAGAGACTGGTCCTGTCCCTGGAGATGAGAATGGGCGCAAGAAGGAGAAAAAGCCGTCATCAAAGAAGTCTGGAACAGTTGATATGGAGAAGTTGGCGGAGGCTCTGGTCAAGTTGAACGAGGATGATTTGCTTCATGTGGTCCAAATGATCCATGACAACAAGTCCGACGATACGTACACCAAGAATGACATTGAGCGTAGGTCTTACTGCCCTATCTTCTTCGAATATAACTGACCAGTTCACAGAGGGCGAGTTTCATGTTGACCTCTACACCTTACCGGACACCTTAATCAAGATGCTGTGGGATTTCGTATCCACTGCAGGTCGAGCTTAGAGCGCAAGTGTACCGTCGATCGATTTATGCCGAATCTTCTATTTTGCAATTCTCCTTTGAGTTCGCATGCATAGCAGGCTGGGTTCACGGGGGCTTTTCTTTGCTTTCTTCAGGTTACGAAATGGCGTTTATCTGCGATATGGGTTGGGACTGGCATGATTTCTACAAATCTTCTAATCATTCATGAGCTCTTTCTGGCTGGCGTACAAAGGCGGTGCGCGACAAACATGGACTGTATCTATGGTAGCGAGGATTAAAGACACATTCTACACATGAGTGGAGGGTCTGATCTGGCTGGGAAAGAATGGGCATACCAAATTAGCGCTGGCATTTAGGTATTGAGCGCAAGAACTGCCATAGCTTTCGTGTCATATTCGCAGCAGGGGGTATCTAAAAGCAAAATTCTACCAACTGTGCCAGTACTCCAGTGCGCCTTGTGATGCGTTGTGATCCCTCCCAAACGCCCCAGCCCTGAATACATGCTTCACTCGTCATCTCCGAAGCTTAGTTTCATTTTCTTCCCCTTCTTAGCAGATTTGCCTTTTTCTGCCTTCTTCCCAGGCTGGCTTGATGCTGACTTGTCCACAGACACTTTGGCCGCAGGTACTTCATCCTCTTCTCCTCCTCCCACAACTTTGCCCGCCTTCCTCTTCTTGCTTGCCCCAATAGCAGCGACCTTCTCCTTGCATTCCTTTCCTCCATCTCCCTTGACAGCACTCTCTTCCCCACCCTCAGCCTTGTCACCATCCTTTCCTTCCTCTTCCCCAGCCTCTCGCGCCTCCCACTCGCTCTTCGTCAACGTCTCTCCACTCCCCTCATCAAAATACACCGGCTCATCCTCCGCCTCGTCTTCAGCAGTCCGCACTTTCTTGGGCCTCGCAACAGTGTACTCGTGTCTGCCATCGCCAGCATTATTGTTTGCTCTTAGACGGGCGAGGAAGGGCGGCAGACTATCATTGTAATGCAGGTTCTTGGAGGTAATTTTAGACATTGTGGCGAGAGCGATGGATGGCTTAGACTTTATAGACTTGTTGGTTGCGAGTTGAGTTGAGGTTCTTTTATGATCGGTGCTTGCGTTCTGGCATCCCTGCTGGGCTCGAGAGGTTCTTGGACCAGCGCTATTCTAGCGGAATTGGCGTCTGGGTGACAGATGGGATGATGATGTAGGAGCAAAGTTGTTGGTGTAAAGTCCTGGGTGGGGATAAAGACTATTATTTGGCTTTGAAGTGATGTCTGGTTGGCTAGTTCTATCTAAGGATACGAGATCCAAGCCTTGAAGCCTCGAAGATTGAGCAAAGCAAGATTCAGCCTCGTCTGGTATCAAGAAACTAATACGGGCAATTTCCAAACTTGTCTTATTTGAGTCTAGTGGTATAAGAAGCATGTGGATTATGACAGCTGTTCAGCAGATAGATTAGGGAATGTGAAGTGCACAACGTTGGAAAATTGTCAAGTGTGAATATTATTGATATTTGTAATAATCGTGTTCGAAATCCTTTTGGTAAACATCTTTGTCTGATATCTCAATATAAGCCCATCGTCAAGCAATTTTGGTGTTGCATTGGCTATTGATATTGCTGCAGGGGCGGCTCCGCCAAGTACTTTTTAGCCGATTTTGTAGAGGAGCCAGAACATCTCCCCTATCGCAAAGGAAGCACAAACGACCTGTCCTAAACCACCATCAGACCTCACTGCCCTGCGAAGGCATCGCCCAACGACCATTCCGCCTTGCCATCGAATGCCCTATTATCCTCATCTGTCTCCTCCAGCTGTGTGCTGAAGGCGGGCTCAACGACCTAACGCGTCGTCGCAGACGAAACCCAAGTACTTGTTTTCAGAGGGCTTCTCCTCCATCCACTCGTTACAAGCGTTGTCCAGATCAGCCGATAGGGTCCTTCCAACGCCATTTGTACCTCTTCGATTCAATCCTGCGCTTCCCAATACCTATTGTAATACAAACGGCTCTCTGCGGAGTCCATTGACGACCTGGGGCAAGCACCCCCTATAACGACGAACATTTTCCCAACGAACCGCCAACACATCCGCATCAATGGGTTTCGTTCAGAGAGTTCTCAAGAGGATTCCCTCTTCTTCGCCACCCGTGCCTATACTCGACGAGGTTAAGACGAAGCCAAAGACAAGCTCCAGATTGGCGTTCTTCAGGCGGCCGTTGAGATTAAAGGGCAACTCTAGCATTTCGATACCCCTGGGCGTTGTTCTCCTTTTCCCATGCATCGTTGTAGTGTTGATATTGGTACTATTCGTACGACATCCCAAGTCAGGAGTCGGGATCTTAATGCCCGCTGGAGCGCCGCCAGCCATCAGGTAGGCAGACCTCATCCCAATTGAGGTTGAGAGATAGGCTAATGGATTTTTTCTTGTAGGAAAATTAGTGAGGACCACGACAAGGTCTTTGTGACAGGATGTCTGGAGCCGGATACATCGAAACCGAGAGCGAATGCGGCGTTCGTGGTGTTGGCAAGAAACAAGGAGTTGGATGGTGTCATCCAATCCGTCAAGTCCATCGAGCGACATTTCAACAGATGGTATCATTACCCATACGTCTTCCTTAATGATGCGGAATTCAACTCGACATTCAAGGAGACGATCCAGAACTATACAAGTGGCACTGTGGAATTTGGAACCATCGACCCCAAGATGTGGGGATTCCCAGATTGGATCGACCCCAAGGTTGCTAAGGAGGGTATCGCCAAGCAGGGAGATGCTGCTATCATGTACGGTGGAATGGAAAGTTACCACGCCATGTGCAGATTCTACTCAGGGTATGTACAGCTGGATTAGCAGATGAGGGACGAGGCTGACAAATTGGGCCAGATTTTTCTACAAGCATGAGCTTTTGCAAAAGTACGAATGGTACTGGCGTCTGGAGCCAGAGATCAAGTATTTCTGCGACATTACCTAGTACGTTTACTCCGCTGGGCACACTTTCGAGCTCAACTGACACAGAACAGCGATCCGTTCTTGAAGATGATCGAAACGAACAAGACCTACGGATTTACAATTGCGGTCAAGGAACTGAAGGAGACTGTACCCAACATTTTCCGTTATGCCTCCGCATACAAGCGAATGAACAATCTTACCTCTCAAGGGCTGTGGGAGATGTTTGTGGAGCCTCAACCAGAAGAAAAGAAGGAGCCAGAAGAGTCCAAGCATTCTCTCCCAGAAGAGATTCTTCGTGGCGACCCATCCCGCGCCTCGCTGCCAGATATCGACCCAGAATCGATGGAGGGAGAGAAATACAACATGTGCCATTTCTGGTCTAATTTTGAGATTGCAAGACTCAGTTGGTTCAGAAGTAAGGAATACGAGGACTTCTTCCAAATGATGGATCGCAGTGGAGGATTTTGGATGGAACGAGTAAGTCTCCCTGTTAAAATTTGACCTGGACTTTGCTAATGGAATCACAGTGGGGAGATGCTCCCATTCACTCACTTGCTGCTGGAGCACTACTCGCCACTCGCGACATTCATTACTTTCGAGACTTCGGTTACAGACATACGACCATCCAGCATTGCCCTGCAAACGCACCCGCACGCCAATTACCCCGTATTCCATTCCTGGAATCCACCACTGCGGACGAGAAGAAAAGGAGGGAAGAAGATGAGTACTGGGACTCATGGGATGCAGTCAAGGAGAACGGTGTAGGATGCAGGTGTAGATGCGACACGGATATTGTTGATGTGGAAGGAAAGCAAGGCTCATGTCTAGCAGAGTGGGTCGACGTGGCCGGTGGTTGGGCCAGCCCTTGATCATATCGTGAGAACGGAAAACATAGACGGTGGCAGTGGAATGAGTGGGTGATTGAGCGTGCTGGCTGGCTTGTCTTGCCGGCCGGCAACCCGGTTCAGGCGAAATGGGCTAGATGGTTTGGTTGCACGGCTCGGTTACACATCATTGAGAAAGGGACACTCATCCGGTCCCCAACTTGTATTCAAAGGGTATGCATTATGGCGTTTTTCTTGGCTGGGGACTTCTATATGTCAATGTGAAAATATGTTTGATCACTTTGCCTTCCTTGCACACTTTCTTTCTTATTCAATTTGTGAGCTGATTCTTCTTCCTCGTAATTTCGGGAAGTGTCAAATTAGTTCCAGTCTTCGTTTGTTTCTTCCTCCCTGATACTTGATTTCCGGTCATTCTACTGTCTGTTGTTGACCTGGTACTCTCATACTCTAATCCTCATACAGTTCTATGCTCCCATCCTCTTCGAAGCTGCAAGGACTGCATTCTGTAGACCAACTCGATTTGCTCTCGTCCATACTGACTTCATCATGAGGTTGCCATCCACTGGATGATCGAACGTCAGTGGAGTAAACAGATGCGCGTATCACCCCATTCCTGGGAATCAGGTGAAATCCACTAATAGCTTACATTTGTTCCAGAGGCCAGCGAATCCAAGGCCGATGCTCCTCATCTAGCATAGCATAAACTTGTGCTATCAATCGCACACCCCATCCTTCCAGCCACCAGTACGAGTTCAGATACTTGAACAGCACGCATCCGTACCCGAAGATCACCAGCGCTTCTTGCCGCTGTGCTTTTAGTAGAGCGTTGAACTCCTGTGTCATCAGGATAATCCAGAGGAAGAGGTCTGCAGGTTCACCTTTACCGCCTGTGGGGCTAGAGTTGCCGATTAGTT
>JAFJYG010000815.1:0-23891 GCA_017366145.1 Cadophora sp. M221
GAATGAACTCAACTTCGGAGATCAGTGATCGATGGAATCAAAATCCATGATCTCGATCGATCCCAATGTTCTAAAATCAAGGGGGGAAATTATGATTCTGATCCCAAAACACCGATCCTAGGGTTCTCATCCGTAGATTCAGGCCTAAAGACACCGAAAAACAAAGGTCCTTTTAAAAAGAAGTGATCAAAATGTAAGGGTACTCAGTGTATGTCATCAGGAATTTACCTTCCTCTGTCACTTGAGAAGGGATGACCATCTCCGTGGCTGGCCAAGTCCCTTGTCACGTAAAACCCGCGTCGCTCAACCAAGATCAAATATCTTCAGAGGGAGAGTTGATTGTGGATGACAAACCGTACTCTCAAAGCCTCTGCAATTTAAGATTCAAGATCGAAAGCCGCTCATGATCCTGGTAGAGTTAGAAGCGATCATCGCCGAAGATCCAATGGTGCATTTCTTTTCGCATCGAGATCCTACTTTCCGGCTGAGAATACTCCGAGTAACTGTCTTACTCATGATACAAACCAGAGCCTCTCAACCCTATGATCTCGAGTTTTCGATAACAATCTTTCATGTAGGCTCGTGGTTCGGTCTGGTGCTCCGGTCTCAACGTGTTCGCGGTACGTTGCCTTGCTGACAATGTCCTGCGTACTCACTCGGCCAGCCCACAAGGTATCATCAGAACATCAACAATACATACAAAAATGAGGGTTGTCATCCCAGCCCTATTCACCCTAGCGTGTTGAGATGCTGGAGAAGAACAGTTGGTTACCCAGTCACCACTGTTTACATTCGCTTATGATATCCCCGCACATCGATGTCTTGAAAATGATGTAGACAGTTGCGGCTTCTTCCTACCCCACAACTTCTACTCTCCAAGCAGCGTTGCAGGAATATGTCGCACCAGACGCGGTTGTGACCCGAATACAGATGTACCTGCATACTGTCTACCCCTCTCACGTGACCATCAAAGCCACCACCCGATCTGGTGACACCCCAACGCGGCCGGATGATTGGCGAGGACAAAGGGATTTCCTGCAGATGACCGCAGTGACTCTCCTTTATCAACATCATGGGATTCACGTCTGGTGAGCGTCTACTCGACCAGATATGTAAGACATTGTGCTGAAAGAGTCAGGAAGATGACTTGAAACGCCGCTTGGGCTACGCGCACCAATTGTTAGCCTCGGTATCAATATGGCCGAGCCCTTTTGGGTGGTCAGGCGAGCAGAAAATACTCGAGTAGGTACAAGTACTTGGGAAGTATATACTCGGTTTCTTGTTCTTCTTCTTTCACCGCTTTTCATACAACACTTTTATTCTCGCATTTTTCGATATGTATCTTCTTCCTTTGGTCGCCCTGGCGGCGCTCCCTGGTGGATATGGCTTGATGCTCAGAGATAATGTGGTAAGTACCCTTGTCCACGTGTCGTCACGTCACGTACATGTATACTTAGGTACTAATGAACAACCAAAGGGGAGACTTCCAGCTCTGGGGTGGAACTCATGGAATGCATATCATTGCGATGTCGACGAGAGCAAGATTATGTCAGCTGCTCACCAAGTCGTGAAGCTGGGCCTCAAAGACGTAGGCTATGAATACATCAACAGTACATTCCATTCCCCACACAACCAACCCCACAAAACATCATCTCTAACAACGCCTCTAGTTGACGACTGCTGGTCCGTGAAATCAGGACGCAACAGCACCACCAAACAAATAATCCCAGACCCCTATAAATTCCCCAAAGGTATCTCAGGCACCGCATCAAAAATCCACGCTTTAGGCCTCAAAATCGGGATCTACAGCAGCGCGGGGACAGGTACTTGCGCGGGGTACCCGGCGTCACTTGGGTACGAGAAAATCGACGCCGCGACCTGGGCCGCCTGGGGGATCGACTATCTGAAATACGACAACTGCGGCGTTCCCTGGGACTGGGGCGATCAATACGCAGCATGTATGCCCGAATTCTCCGGGGGGCCGTTTCCCAACGGCACGTGTCCGAACCTGTCGAACCCTGCGCCGAAGGGGTATGATTGGAGCCAGTCGAACTCGACGAAGAGATATGGTATCATGCGTGATGCGCTGCTGGCGCAGAATAGGACGATTCAGTATGCTCTCTGTAATTGGGGCTTGGCGGGCGTTGATTCGTGGGGAAATGGGACGGGGAGTTCGTGGCGCAGCACGGGGGACATTGATCAGAACTGGGGACGGACGGTGGAGATATTGAACTTGAACAGTTTTGCTTTGAATAGCGTTGATTTCTGGGGTCATAACGATGCGGATATGCTGGAGGTTGGGAATGGACAGCTAACGGATGCGGAGTCAAGGAGTCATTTTGCGTTTTGGGCTGCGATGAAAACCCCGTTGATTATTGGAACCGATTTGTCGGTTTTGAAGAAGAGCTTGGTGGATTTGTTGAAGAATAAGTACTTGTTGGCTTTCAACCAGGATGATGTGTTTGGAAAGCCCGCAACGCCATACAAATGGGGGACGAATTCTGACTGGACTTTCAATGCGACGAACCCGGCCGAGTACTGGAGTGGGAGAAGTAAAGCTGGGACCTTGGTTTTGGCTTTCAATAGCTTGGGAACGAATGCCACAAGGGAGATCAAGTGGAATGAGGTACCGGAGTTGAAGGGAGGCGACAAATGGATGGTGACGGACATCTGGAATGGTTCGAGTCTGGGATGTGTCAAGGGAGGCATCAAGGAGACGGTCCAGAGCCATGACACCATTGGATACATGGTTGGAGAACAGTGTGGGAAGGGTTTCATGAGACTTTTCAACAGGCCAAATTAGATAGACGACATCGATTTCTCTATTCATTCAAAGAAGGTCAGCATAGCGGTAGCAGTTTTCGTGGGATTTCCATAAAAGTGATCACACTGATGTGGCACCTTGGAGTAGGTATCCTGCGAGAGTCAAAACACATAGTCATATCAGGGAACGAAGACTACTTGTTCCATACCCACAATGAAGGTGTTAAAATTATCTTCGAAGGGTTCAGCTCTCGTAGTATATCGAATTTGAACCAAAAATATGAATCTTAAACATCGTCTATATGCCCTGTGAGATATCAATAAATGACAATATCCTGCACATCCCCCAACTCCAGACCCTCTCCATGCATCAAGCCATACACATAACATTCGCCAACTAAGCGAAATTTTCCTTCAAACTCACTTCCATTCTCACCCTGCCTCAAGACAAATGGTGTTCTAGCACCTAACAGAATGCCGATTTGATCACTAATTTCCGTCGCATGTGGAACAAGCGCCAACCTCCCTTTCTTCGTAGCCACTAATTTCCGCCCTACCCATGACTCAACAGCAACGGTGTAAAATTCAAGTGCCTTCTTGAAAATTTCCATCAGAGGTTTCATGATAGGATCTTCAGTGTCCCACTCGTGAAGAGACAGCTCTTCGAAGTCATCGAGTCGAGTGATGTAGTGGTGAAAGGCGTTGAAGGCGACACCGTAATCTGGGCCTACCTTCTCATATTCGACATCTTCGTTCAGGAAGCGACCAGTCATTAGTGTGGTCCAGAGGGCCTCGGTTGAGATTTGGGTGTCATGTTCAGCAGAACTGTTCCAAGTCGAGAGAAGTAGTTGTGCAGCTTCGTACCAGACGCGGATGTCGTCCGTGGTGATTTTCGCTGTTAAAGACAACTTTTGCGAACTTATCGAGAATACATCATCAAGGATGATACCACTGGTGGTAAGGCGGTTGGTCGTGGTGTCCCATCTCGTTTCAGGGGGCCTAGTTCCTGACGCTGTGTAGAATCCGAATCCAAGCCGAGGTGATTCGCGCGGCGCTGTAGAAATTCAGTATACATCGTCTTGAGGGGCAAAGCACCAAAAGGAAATCACGGCTTCTGAGTTTCAGTATTTGGCAAGGGTTTGCCGAACGAAGCATTGATTCTGGCAGATTGACATACTGTTATAGTTGGGCACCCACGAAGGGACGTCCAGCCGAGAGGATGGATATATATCAGAATCCGACAGCAATCTGAGCGACTTATTTCGGCTTATGAGATACCTGGTAGTCTTCACATAAATATCCTCTACCGGAGCACCATAATTTGCCTTCAACTCTTCGTCTGTAGCGTCGGCAACGATGCCGTAAACACCATAAATATGATCCCGTGGATTGGTCGCCAATGCTCCACTACAGTACAATATCGCCTCCTCGAGACCAAAAAAATCGTCGTCTGTGCTGTGGTCGGTGATGTAGTACCGCAAGGCCACAATCAGCCTTATTTGAGGAAAAGCCTTTGGTGCTATTCGAGCGTCAAAGGGGTCTTGGACTTCTGGGAGTAGCAGTCCCATGATACCAGCCACCTGCAGTTGGTAAAAGACGTCCCAGATATCGGAAAATAGAATTTCTAGTTTTCCACAGTGGAAAAGCAGCTTGTCAGTGGACAGGACAGCCTCTTGGATAGTCCACATCCGGTAGAACCACGGCCTCTGGAACAATTGGGCCACCGCTATCCACTGGGTATCTTGTAGTTAGTCATCCATCTTTGATTTCTTAAATATGGTGCTTACTTCGAAAGGGAAAGGAAGTGCGACAAGATAGGTATGGGTCAAAGGAGTGGGAAGGAGGGCCAACCTTTGCATCTCCAGCCGGGGCACTGAGCTTTTGTAAAAAAGCATTCAACTTTAATGGAGAATTTGTGGGATATGGTAACTTCGCTCGCATTATTTTTAAAAAGGCCATCGCAGAATGACTACCTTCTGCCTCGTTTCCCAACCATACACGAACCCGCCGAGCATTCGAATATATGCGACCCATAGCTCCAATTTGCCAAGATTTTTCATCATTGTCATTTTGATTGATACAAATGGCATCGATCCAAATCCAGCCGATGGACTTTGAAAGTAGCGAATTCAATAAGTCGTGAACGCTTTCTGGGACTTTGTGGCGCTTTCCGTTGAGTAAGATGACTCTGTTCGCAGTTGGATCCCCCCAACAGTATGACATTGCAGTATACCGTGGACATTCTGAAGAGCCGATGATGACAAGCTGTAATTCGCATCTCATGTATTTGGAAGGTTTGCCACGGTGAAGCCTCAGGAGCCTAAATTGGTCGGCTTTGAGGGGGGCATGTTGAAATTCGTTCATGCCGGAGTGCTTGCCCACAAGGCTTAGACTTGCTTATATGGGCATATGGTAACTTAGCTGCGGTGTGATGATCTGACTAGATGTCAGGATACTACAACCAGGCAGTGGACTGCAAGGTCGAGGAAAAAGAGTCCAAATAGACCTGCAAATGGTTGTTCGATCACGAAGATAGGAAGTCGAGGCTGGGGAACGAGTGAAATAGGTTACAGCAGGCTGCGCTGACTAAGCTATCAAAACAGGTGCAAAATAGAAGCCGCTTTCGTCATAAACATACCTAGGTATTAGTAGGACACGAGAAAATGGCTGCCCGCGGTGTTTTATCTGGGGGGAAAATGCGCTACTTCAAATGTGAATTGAGGTAATTCTGGGGACATCGCCAGCTTCACGAACCTCCACACTTGCAGAATCGTTTTTAAAAACAGAGCCAATGAGGCTTCAAGTATCAAGCTTTTCCATTTTTGTTTGCTCTCTCACTCTATGTGATGCCCAAGCCCTCACAACGATCTATAAAATGCGCAACGTAACTCTGCTATCATGACAGACATCGATCTAAGCTCTAAAGCCTAGCCTTGCGCAACGAAAGTCGTGAAATACTTTCAGATAAATGCACTCAAACCTCATCCAAGGAGACTAAATTACGGCGCAACGTTTCCGCGTACTCCTCCTTTCCCGCCGACTTCTCTACATGTGACTGTGACTGCCGCATCGCCTGCAACGTTGATCATAACCTCAACCTTACCGCCCTTCTTTACGCCCTTGATGGCTGCTTCAGCTAGCACGTTGCCAACTTTCCAGACCTTCTCACGGACATCCTCTGGCTCTTCGTCGCTGTCGTCGTCGTCGCTATCACTGTCGTTCTCTCCGTTGGTCTTGGGCTTTGGCTCTGCCTTTGAGACCTTGATTGACGAACCTCCCTCGACAATCTTGATGAGAACATCACCACCCTCCTTTGGTGCAGCAATGTGAATTGTGCGACGAGCAGGCATAGCGGTCTCGGCCGAGATGATTGGGGTGAAGACTCCCTTGCCCTCGTCACCGGTGATAGCCAGGACACCAATGGCGTGGCTGAGATGCTTGACGGTTGTGACAGCTGGATGTGTAGATTGCTCGATGTCCTCCTTGTCGAACTCCTGAATCAAGCTAGCCTGAAGAGCAGCTCCTCGTGCTTGTAACTCGGCTGGGTTGATGGCAGTGGGTGTGGTTGATGGGGCGAGGATGGTCGTGGTAGTGGGGAAGATATTGGCCATGTTAGAGGCAATCTTGGGAGTGTGCGAGGTTCCTCCAGACAGAATAACTTCGTCGATATCCAGAACATCAAGGCCGGCCTTCTTCACTACACCCTCGATGAGGCGGCTGAATCCGTCGAAGACCTTGCGGGCAATTGTCTCGTATCTCAGTCTGTTGATGGTGGATGCGAAATCAATACCCTCTGCTAAACTCTCAACGCTAAAGTTGGCGTTGGTACCAATACTCAAAGCTCTTTTGGTAGCCTCTGATTCTTGCTTCAGCTTGGCCAAACTGCGGGCGTTCTCTCGGGGGTCGGTAGTATTCCACTTGATGAACTCCTTGGAGAAATGATCCTGTAGCACAGTATCGAGGTTTACGCCAGCAGTATCGTAGTCATGTGCGGTAGCCAGAATGGTGTACATTCCTCCTCTTGAAGCAATAACAGCTACGTCTGATCTAGTTCCACCAAGGTCTGCAACAACCACAATCTTGTCCACAACCTTCGATTCAGGGCGGGCATCGTACGCGAGAAGAGCAGCGACTGGCTCGTGGATGAGTTGGAGAACCTCGAGACCAGCATCAGTGGCAGCTTTTGTGAGGGCAGCTTTTTGCTTGTCGTTGAAGTTGGTGGGGATGGTAATGACGGCAGAGTTGACTGTCTTGCCAGTGTAATCGGAGGCAGACTGCGCAAGACGACGAAAATGGCGAGTAGCAATCTCGGAGATGGTAACTATTGACTCCTCGTCGCTCTCCTTGTCGTGAATCTTGAATGCGATTGTGTCTTCGTGGGCGATGGGGTGGGCAGAGGCGTGGCTGTGGGTTGGGTCTATCGACTTGAAGCTATTCCCACATATCAGCGACGGTCCCTACAATAGCAGCAGAAAGTTCTATACTCTTGTCCCAAGTAATCTCTGAAGTATGCGACGGTGTTCTTGCCATTGCGGATCAGTTGTGCCTTTGCTTGTTGGCCATTATATTCTTCTCCGTCAACATAGGATAGAATGGACGGGATTTGACGATCTGCCAAACGAATCAGCAACTTTTTAAAGCCTCCCAATCATCCAAATGTTTACATACCTCCATCCTCGTTGGCAATAACCTCAGCCTTGTCCTCAGAAGTGGTAAAGGCAATCGAACTGTTGGAGTTTCCGAACGAGATTCCAATGGCGTGTCGCTCAGCCGGCGTGGTGCCATTCGTTGATGCCCCTTCAGCAGCCATATCTGCGATATCTATTCTGTGTATTCGGGGGTTGTGGGAGTGATTTGCGAGGGTGGTTGGATCTGAGGAATGTGAGGTTATCTCCAACTTTTTTCTTGCCCACAAAATCGAGAAATTTCACGCTAGCCAATTGGAAGCTTTCGCCCCACTTCCCGCAAGGCTGAGAACAACCTCATCGCAGGGCCTTGGGAATAGCTTCAACATCTCTAAAAGAAGCTCCATACACAATCAAGATGGCGGCGCAGATATTTGTGCTCCCAGGCCAACATCTGGACCCAGAATCCCTTCCATCGCACCCAAAATTACCGCTCAAACTCGGTCCTGGGCTTCGCCTCATCCCACCAAGCACAATCACCTCCACAGTTGCAGGGCAGTTATGCACAGACAAGAGGAAGAATGCGGTCTGGGTAGAGTTCAATGGCAGTCGCGTATGTTATGTCTATGCTCTTCTCCAATATCCAGCTAAAATTTCTCCAGTATATTCCTACAGTCGGTGATCTCGTAATAGCAACTATCCAGAAATCCTCCGTCGACGTCTACTTTGCCAGTCTAAGTGACTACACTCCCAACGCCTCTCTCCCCCAGCTCTCCTTCGAAGGTGCAACCAAGAAGACACGGCCACAACTTACGTTTGGATCATTGGTGTATGCGAGGGTTACTCTGGCAAATAAGCACATGGACCCAGAGCTGGAATGTGTTTCGTCATCTACTGGGAAGGCGGAAGGATTGGGACCGTTGACTGGAGGGATGCTATTCCCAATATCCTTGGGCATGGCAAGGAGATTAATGTTGTCGAAACCGGTGGAACAAGGGAACTTGGTGGTCTTGGAAGAGCTAGGGGTAGCAGGAGTTGCATTTGAGATCGCAGTGGGAAGGAATGGAAAGCTCTGGGTGGACAGCAAGAACATTAAGACTACGTTGGCGATTGGCAAGGCAATACAAGAGTCTGATGAGAAGGGGTTGGATATCGATGCTCAGAGGAAGCTAGCTAAGAAACTGGTTAGAGAGTTGTAACATTCTGTTCCGAGAGTTGGACACTTGCATTTTACTGGCGTTGGGCAAATACCATGGCAAAAAATGGGCAATGATGAGATTGATTTCATGAGCTATGACTTGCGTTCAACTGAAATATCCCAACGACTGGTACAGATCTTGCACCCCTTGTCTTTATGTTCTGCCTTTCACACCGGCAATCCTACATATAGGGCTAATGCAGAATAATCAGCCATCATATTCACAATTCAAGCTTAGTGCCGCTTCCCTGAGTGACTTAATGTTCAGGCTAAGAAATATATCCTCCTTATGATTGATTAAGGCATCATGCGAGGAAGTTTTCAAAATTCTCCAGCGATTCTGAACCCCGACAAGACGCATGCGCATTATACCGAGACTCTAATCCTCAAAATATTAGGTTTCCAGTTTAGGAATCATCGACGAGTTGCCGTTTATTTTCGTGCTTTTATATCTATCGTCTCGGTTGCTCAAACCCGGGCCCCCCTTATGGCGCAGCTTAATCCATCACTTCAGCGAGAAATCACAATATCGTACATTCAAGGCCCATTTCGGAGGAGATACTACGTTTCCATATCAGCTTATAGAATATCTTTCAGATTTTGTTATAATACTGTGGGTTTCTATTTGATTCGATCTCCATGCGTTTTTGTTTTTCTGCAAAATCAATGATCTCCCCCCAAAAGCCTGCCGAGTGAAAGGCGACGACCTCCATGACATGGCCAATGCAACCAAGAAAGTGTCTTATTTTTTGTCAACAATCTTCTGCGTATCAATATTTGAGAAATGCCATAGTCCTATCTTAGCTTCTTGCCCGTACTCCATTCAGCTAGAGTGGCTCCTGTCATCCAGCAATTGCCAAAGTAAACAACCTTTTCGCTAAGGCTATTCTTAATGGACATAAGAAGATGCGGCCTTAATTCTTCTTATTCCGTAAATATTTTGCCTCTTATCTCCTAAATTGGAATCTTCTTTTGATAGCATTGAAACTTGCTCATCACACGACATTTCTGGTTTGGCCAATCAACACATGTCATTCCCAGGCTCAGCCTCGCTACTGTACTTTGTGGCTTGAGAGAAACGCGCAATTGCGAGTTACCTAGATCAAGGCATAACTGCTCGACTCAAGATCACTTGGACGCCCATTCAAAGTTTTGCAGTTTGTTGAGGAAGTTAACATCAAAAATACCACCGATCAAGTGTCCGAGATCATACATCAAGTCTGATTGTAGGTACGACTATTGTTCGGAAATGGCTGATCCTTCTCATGACCAAGCACCATTTATGAGCTGTCGCTCCCAAAATCTTTCAATGAATCATCTCCAGCTCACTTCCCGCGCGCCCTGGGAAACTGAAATCCAGGCTGAAGTCGATCTCGAATACCTGGGAAATCATTACAATGGGCTTGCACTCTCAGCTACCCAGCAACTCCAATCCATACATCAGCAGCCCAATATGAACATGGCCGCCAAGGATACGAAGCCACGTCTGGGGAAAGACGAAGTCGACGCTCTGGAATGCGAATTCTTAACAAATCGCAAGCCTTCAACCCAAACCAAACGCCAATTTGCGCAGGATATGGGTGTTGATCTGGCCAGAGTTAATGTAAAGTGGAGCGAGCATCCACGAACGTTCCGATAACTGACAAGCTTCAGAACTGGTTCCAGAACAGACGAGCAAAAGAAAAGCAGGAGAAGAAGCAAATCAAATACGAGGAGCAACAAGCGCAAGAGGAGTTAGATTCGGAGCAAGACTTGGAGCAGTCACCGGCGTACTTTTACGACGCCAATCAGTATTACATAAACAACGACACATTGCCCACCTACCCCAAACAAGATTATGCAGCATCGATCCATGGATCTGTTTATTGCCCCCAGTTCTCTGATTCTTCGGCTCCGCGTATCGAGTCACTGCTTCAAACACTAGCGACCGCTGAAACTCTGTATAGCAAGACCGATCAAGGCGGTATGGCATCGAGTCAATCCTGTCGAGATAGTCAATTAGTTGAGTCTGAAGACATCCCGGAGGTCGGCGACAATGCTTCTAGTACTTTGGTAATAGCCACCGTGCGTATCATTGGATTCAAAGGCTGATGCGCAAAAATCAGGGAATGCGAAATTTGTCAGAGTCGCTCGATGATATTGCCACTCTCGCAGGGCAGTCGAAAGTTTCCCTAGATGGAGGATCTCTCGCTATCCCATTGTCCCACTTTCCTGTTGGAACCCATGACAAAAACATGTTTACAGCGACTGGTCGCACACCCGACGAGACCATAGCATCCGATAGCTCTACAGACGATCCTGACGAGTCGTGGGAACTTTTACCACGATGCGTATACGGTGGGAAAGAAGCTCAACCACAGGTCAAATCACAAGTACTGGACCCTATACGACAGGCCCTAGTTGAACGCATCATGGTTCAATTCAGTGTGTTATTTAACCATAATTGGACTTGTAAGACCACCCAATGTGCTCCAAACGGCCTGCCTACCACGAAGCACACTCCGCCTCATGATATAACGGGGGATGGCAAAGTATCTCCAAGCTCTCAAGCTTCTTGCACTAAACGTCAAAGAAGCCAAGATGAAGACTCAGCCGATGAGGATGGAAATAGAAGGCAGCGGAAGCAGGGCCGTCGACCGGCCAGCAAGCCGAATGACTTGCCTCGATTTTCTTGTCCATTTCGGCAATACCACCCCGAAAAGTACAATATTCACAGCCATAGAGTGTGTGCATTGACTAGCTGGGATACAATTGCTCGTGTGAAGTAAGCGCCCGGTCCTCTTTTATCCATCGTATTTTAATTTTGACTATTGCAGAGAGCATTTGTACAGAAACCACAAAGCCGCGCCCTATTGCAAACGGTGCTGGAAAATATTTGATACCGATGAGCTAAAAGACCAACATACCACCGTTCCCGCCAATCTGATTTGCGAGACAGTACCGGGCGAGCCTCCTGAGGGCGTGACTCCGAAGCAGGTGTCAGAACTGAGATCCAGGGCGAAGCCATACTCCAAATTAAGCGAATTAGAAAGATGGAATGAAATATTCAGGCTTCTATTTCCAGGAGCGAACATACCATCTCCATGTAAGTGACGCTGGGGTTCTTCCGCAAACAGTCGGGACTGACAGCAAACAGACTGGGAGCCTGTTCAAGAACAAGTCTCAGCTTCACCCAGCTCACAAGTTCTGATGCATTACGATGATTACATACATCGAGAACTGCCGCGTCTCGTCAGAGCAAGAGTTGAGGAAATTGTCCGCCGAGAAATGCAACCCATCGAAGAAACTATTTTCGCCAATCTAGAACTTCTTGTTCGAGAATGTCAGACCCAATTGTCGTCTAGCTACCGGGAAGAGCAGCCAATTGAACTCAATATCTCATCAGGCGCACCACTCGCAATGCCCTTGGATATGAACGAGTCGACAAAAGCTGCCGAAGAAATAGATAATCTGGGGTATCCGTCTGCTGAATTCTTCGAATCCGTTATCCAGACTCTACCGGTCTTGGAGGAAGAATATGTGGTAGACTTCTCCACATCCGATTTGGGGCATTCTGACAAAATAGCCCCCTTCAATTTCCAGTTAGACTCGGAATATGTCAGTATTTCTCGATGTATCTGCAAAGAAGAGTGCATGTGTTTCACATCAACGATGTATCTGGATGACTCAAATGTTGATGCTATTTTACCCATTTTTGATAGAATTCATGGGGATCTAGAGCCGAACGCCAACTCAGATTGATAGCAGGACTGGACTGTAGACAGTTTTGAGCCCCTTGAGTAATCCTCAAGATACCGTCGAGGGAGAAATTGATGCTTCGAGTTTGAGGCGCAAGTTAGTACCTATGTAGATGAAGTTGAACCCTGTCAGCTGCCGGGCTGTCTGCATGCCATATTTCCCCCTTTGTATTCATGTGATAGAAGTCATATTTGATTTAGGGTTTGAAATTCGATTTAGTATTGATAGATCACCTGGCTTGGTTTAGCGGTAACAGACTGTCACGACATGAGCCATGCGTCCAATCTGCCGCATGAAAGTAAACAAACAGTATCTGCTAAGCGAATATCCATATTCATCCTCCAACCCCCAACGTAGAAAAGGGGAAGATCTTCTTGTCACCGCTACCCCAACAAAATATTTCGCTCCGACTAAGGATGTCGAATGTCCAAAACTGTTGAACAATAAACATCCGGGAGACTGAGACGGCCTTCCGGCTACCTGCGTCTGTGATCAAACGGGGGTCCGAATCTATCTTCTCAGGATAGCTATACCCAAATAATTATTCTTAAAGATTGCTTTTTATTCAACATCTTAGTAACCTTAATAACTTGTGATCCCTTACATCTAGCATGCATTGAAACTTGATGATGTACGGCGACAGCGTTCTGTTGAAGTGACGTTCTGGTGTAATTTCCGCGCTGGTGTATTTGTCAACATTGCGTTTGCAGTCCTCATTCGGCACTTCCCCTGGATGACTTACACCGCCCATATCGGTGAAGGTTGTTACCCCACTATGGGTCAAAGAACCCCTGGGTGGGATTCAGATATGGTGGCTTTGCCCTCCTTCGGTTTCTTAATTCTCGTTTTCTCTTATCTTCCTTCATCTAGCTCGTTCTGTTGATGCACCTACAGTGTGTGTGGGCTTGGCAGTCTCTTCCACCTCACTTCAACGCATCATTCGCTAGTCTAACGATAGAAACCTTCTCGCGATTAAACTACTGACGCTGATACAAGAACGCTCTACGGAAGCGTTTCATCCCCCCGAGAAATGCTCGTCCCCAACTTATACCTTGGCTACCAATTATACCAAAAACAAGTCTCTACTCTTCTCAAAGATAAGTCCAGCCAATTTTCTCTCTATCACTCATTCTCACTCCCACAAGCTCAACTTCCATTGTAGTGCTTTTGCACGATGAAAACTCAAAATCTAAATCTGACACAAAAGCAAAGCCATTTCCTGCCTACTATCATACATCTGATCTCTCTTACGGATTGCTGATATTAATTAATCATTGCAGATCCCAGACCAAGGAACATCTGACAATAGGTATCTCCTATCAACACCTTTGATTTCGCTCCAACGTACTACGAACAACAACGGAAGTCGCATCCTTCGCCACACATTTATTGGCAACCCCATTCTACTTGCAGTTTGAAATACTGAGATTTGATTCAAGGCATCCTCCAGACATGAAGAATCTGCTGTACACAACACACTCCGACCCGTCCTCATGATTTCTTCTGCTCATGGAACAGTCGCAATACCGCTGCTTTGGTTGATGTCCGCCGATAAGTTGCGTCCCAAATTTCCTCTCCTGCACTTGCGGCTTCATTTTATCTCATTTCGATTCCAAAAAAAAAAAACAAAACCCATCCATGATGACAGATCGGTTCACTAGAGCTGAAGCTTCCTGCAAGCCTGGCAATGAAAGAATTATTTTATCATTTATCTGAAGGACGACCAAAAGGTTCAACTCTGTTTTGGAGATTTATTTGTTGTGGGAGATGACTGACACTATTTTTCAGCAGAGGTAACTTCAACTTAAACCCCAACGCCATCCTCAAAACTCAACACAAATACCCGGCGCTCTCTTTCTGTCACTTCACTTCTTTTAGGTTCTTGACATCTATGTTTTTATGGGATTGCTGACACGTTCTAACATTCTAAATCCTCTCCCATATCATAGATCTCGTCAACACTAGACTCCTTCCAGATCTCCGACGCCGCATATATTACACTGAGGACTTGAACTCTTGCTGGTGGTACGCTCGTTCGGGTGCGTTTTGAATTCTTTTAATTTTTTTCTTTTCTTTTATTAATTCCCGCTGCCGAGCCCAGAGGTGCAATTTGATGATCAACCGAGTTCAATCATGTCTGTTTGATGCTGCAACACGCATGCGCACATGAGAAGATACTTATGTCTTGTTAATCTGATATAACTGCTTCGATCGAGTTCTCAATTACTTTCTTCCTCCTTTCCTCTTTACGTTAAAAAGATGTTACGAATATCGAACTGACAACCAAAACCAAAACCAAAACCAAAACCAAACCCAAACCCAAACCCAAATCAAAAACAAAACAGATGCCACACTACACTACATCACCATATCCCAACCATCCAGCCGACCCAAACATGGAGGATGATATGCGAGTCACGTGCACGCCACACCACATTAGCGCCCAGCTCACCTTGCAGCTTCCCCTCACCGACCACAACTCAACTCTCTCGTACTTCTACTCACAACTAAGACTCACATTCAAAGAGAAGTCTTCTTTCTCCAGCCCCGAGAGCTGTACTCCGTAACGAGAATCAACCCCCCTCTCACCCTATGCTCTCTTCAGAGAGCAAGCACACCACCCTCGCTGTGTTGATCTCGCCATACCTTACTTCCTTTTATCAGCTCTAAGCTTTTTGGGTAGGTATCTAGGTAAGGACGGTACAGCTTCTCCTATCCGAGGACGGTCACATCAACCCCAATTGCTCACTTACTCCTACACATTTACCTATTGTAAGTTCGTCCTCTCCTCTCCTCTCCCCACCTCATCCCTTGTCCCCCTCCTCCTACCAGCACTCTATGCTTTAGCAACATGATGAAAAATCAACGCACATTCCCGACCGAGAGGTATGCGGAGAGAATACATAAATTTGACGATTCTGATTCCCGGTTCTTCTTTTGAGTTCATGTGTTTGTTCGTTTGCTTTTTGGTTTGGTTTGAGTGGGTGTGTGCTGACTGAAGTGGGGTGAGGGGAGTAAGTTTAGGTTTTGACGGTCTGGAATGGGGGACGGGTTGAGATGGAAGGGAAATGGAGAGAGAGAAGGGGGTGGGGGATGGTGGTTCTGGTGGCTGGTGTAAGACTTGATTTTCTGGTTGGAGAAGGGGGTTTCGGATGTGATTTCGTGATGTGTAATTTAATATGATACACTGTATGTGTAGATATTGTACTGTGTTCCAAATAATGATTGGTCGGAATAATCACCTGTAGTTAGATGCACTGTGAAATATTAGTTCTACGTGAATATGCTCCATGTGTTAGGGAAGCGAGTATCCTTTGTCAGAAGGGCGGAATATACAGTTGAACTGTTTGTCGTCCTGAAAAAGGCATGGCGAAGCCCAGCATTTCCAGAAAGGAGGAGGGGCATCCACTGGGACGAACAGACTCCATCCGAAAATGATGTTGATCAACTCAACAAGCAGCCATCCAAGTAGCGGCACACTTCTGTATGCTTCTCATACCATCAACCCCACTTCACAACACCGACATGAAAACAGCAGATCCTCATCAACGCAGTGCATTCACATATGATACAATCTCCGCCCATTCCTTCTATACCTCCTCAATGTCTATCCTCCGCCCTTCCATTCATTCATCCATCCATCAATCCATCCGCCATCTAGTGCTTGGCATCAGTCTTTCCAGCATTTGGGTTGCGAGGATCGTTCTTGAACTCGGCACCTGCAGGGACACCATATCAGCCAACCATCCTTCACATACACAATCTAGAATGGGGTCAAATAGTGTGTATAGTGTAGACTCACTGCCCATCATAGCGTTCTGAGCGGCGTTGACTCCATAGAGGATGACGAGACCTGCAGACATGGATCGGATCAGCATTCATTCCATGAGGACATTATCCCCAACACCATATCCATATCCAACACCAGCATCCAGCAGACACCATTCAACGCTGCATCCACCCTCCAACAACCCAATTGATGCAATCCAGACACATAGACAGGAAGGAGGTCGTACCAGCAGCGAAGAAAGGAGCCATTGGGCGTGCTGTTAAATTCTTTCATTAGCGATTGATCGATCGATCGACTGACCGTCTGCGGAGAACCCGGAGGTTGCCAATTGAACGTACCGACAGGCGCAGGGAACTTCTTTCCGAGGAGACCAGGCATTGTGTGTGTGTTTGTGAGAGTTGTGGTGTGGGATGGTAGAGGTGGGTTGAGGTGGTGGTAATGAGCCGTACGGGTCTGATCTGGTGTTGAGCGTTGAAGCCAAGCTTGCTTGCTTGCTGCAGAGCCGCATGAAAAGAGCTAGACTAAATTGGAGATGGTGTGAGAGTCAGGTGACTCCAGCGTTGATGATGAGAAGGGTTTAGCTCAGTTCCGGGAGCCAGTCCATTCAAAGTTTAGCTTGAACTCAGTCAACAAGCTGCCCCTTGTCCCTTGTTTTGCAGCTCCAGCTCCAGCTGCTCCAGCTGCTCTTGTCCACCCACGTCGTCGCCCACCCACACCAAATCCACTCCAAGTCCACACCCAAACCCCCCAAACACTGCATGCTCAGCAAAGTGCGGGGTGAACAATAGCACTGGAGCTGTTGACCAATAGAGTGCCGGCATTTGATTCACGTCCCTTGGCCCCCTCTCGTGCTCTCCTCGCTCTCCTCATCCATCTTCCCCTCGAACTGCTCTCCCCTCCTCTCCTCTCTTCAATCAATATACTCGATATTGCCTTCAATTACTGGATTCCTGGAGTACCGGACGGGCCACTGCTTTGAGACATCAACATCCCCAGACCCCGGCCCGCTACGTCAGTCCGTCAAGGTTACATCGCATCACAATCACAATCATAAACATCAGCACAATCAGCCGATACAGCACAGCTCCCCCCTTCTCCTCGCCAAAACCAAGGCCAGACATACAACAAAGCGCGGCTCAGCTCTACACTCCTCTCATCTCGACTCGAGCTGAAAACAACATCAAACATCATACCATCTGCAGTCAACAATACTCGACAATCAATCAATCAACATGTTCGCCCGACGTCTAGCTAGGGCCTCCAACATCACTGCACCAAGCAGCTTCGTCCGTACATTCACCTCCACCACCCCCCTCTCCCGATCGCCCGCCCTATCAGACATCAATTCCGACGGTGCCGCCTCCTTCGACGCAAAGCAGAAGCAGTTCCGCGAGAAGGTGGCCGAGTTGAGCAAGAGGAAGGAGTCAAGTCAGTCTTCAGAAGTTTATCCCCCTGATCCGTCTCGTTACCGCATTGCTGTCCCCGATGCATTCCCTCCCACTGCTCCGCGGGTGAGCAATGCGAGGCCTGCATATTCTCCTTCCAAGATTAACTTTAAAGATAATACTTCGTCGTCCAAGGGGGACTCAGGCTCACGCACAGGTGTTGCTTCTGCAGGTAGTGCGCAAGATGAACAAGAGCCGACTAAGAAGGGCAAGCTGAGCAGCTTGATCTATGGCACCAAGGAGGGACGGGAGATGGATCGAGAGATTGAACATTCGTTCAGTCAGGTTCTGGCGAGAGGAAAGTATGTCCATTCAATTGTCTTTCATCAGGTCAAGCCGGATAAGGTAGATGAGTATGTGGAGTTGGTGGGGAAGTGGTATCCGAAGATGGCGGGGATGGACGAGAATAAGGTGCATTTGGTAGGAAGTTGGAGAACCGAGGTGGGGGATTGTGATACTTTTGGTAGGTCTTCATTCTCAGTTTCAATCGCTATAATTGCTAACCACCAAAGTCCATATCTGGGAATACCAACGATACCACGGATACCACGACTCCCTCCATTCCATCGCCAATCATCCCGACTTCCCCGACTTCGACAAGAAACTCAAATCGCTTATCACATCCAAGAACACCTCTCTGATGCAAGAATTCTCTTTCTGGCCAACAACCGCTCCAAGAGCCCTAGGCGGCGTCTTCGAATTACGATCCTACACACTACACCCCGGCAATCTTCTGGAATGGGAGACGCACTGGCGACGAGGATTGAAGGCACGCCGCGAGGTGATGGAGGGTGTTGGAGCTTGGTTCGTGCAGATTGGGGAACTGAATACAGTGCATCATCTATGGCAATTTGCGGATCTGGAGGAGAGGAAGGTGCGGAGAGAACAGAGCTGGAATGTCGAGGGATGGGGTGATACCGTGCATAAGACTGTGCCATTGATTCAGAGCATGAAGAGCAGGATTTTGATTCCGATGCCATGGAGTCCTGTTGCTTGATTGCTTCTGGAAGCTTTGGGCGTCTGGGAGAATTCAGGATTGGACTGGTAGGGAACAGACGAGGATGGTGAATGAGAGGCTGAGATGGAGAAAGGGGAGAGATGTATGTTGTACATTTTCCGGGATGGGAGAGTCGAACAGCCAGCTGCTGAGCATGATATTATCGCCAGCTAGCCTTTTCTTTTGTTACTCGAATAGTCAGGCGTTTCTCTGGATGTGCAATACCTAAGCCATGCTGTAAAGCTCAGCTGGGAGGAGGACAGGGTGGAAGGGAGGGACGAAGAATAAGTAAATGAATGAAAACCCAGATTCAATTCCACCTAACATACTCCGAGGGAATATATTTTTGTTTCCTCAAACTCTTGAAGTATACTCTATACGCTCCTGTCTCAAGTGAGAGAGGAGAGCCAATCAGCCCATGATGTACAGTTTTTTCTTTCAATGCGGACTCTGTAGTCAGGAATTAATATTTATGAGATTCTTTTACTTTACTTTTCGCTTCATTCCCGCTACTCATCGGTTCCCCCTACATTTCTTTTCTGGCTGTTTCCCTAAACCTGCACAGATAGTCAGGAAACCGATGAGAAGGATTTTATATCTACCTACCTATATCATTTGTTGACTTAACTTCAATTCCCAGTAGACTTGTGGGATCTACCTATTTGGTACTGGCTTCAAGCTTGATTTTCATAAAAATCCGCTTTTCTGTTTACCTGCCTTGAGTCATGTTCTCGCTCATGTTTTGTTCTGAGCCTTCTTTCTCAGATGGAGCGGTTTCACCGCCGCTGGCGATTCGGAGTTAGGTAGACCGAGTAGTTCGTTTCACTGCGATTCCCGTGTGTATGATCGAGATGCGTGGCATAATCCGAATGCGAATCCCGCAGCTTCTCCAGTACAAATGGATTTGAAGCCGTTCCGTTATCGAGATCAGACAAGCATCATCGCTTGATCTTGTTACCTAACATGGCTGGTATCATACCTATTCCATCAATTTCGTAGGGGTAGGTCTCCCCTCGAGCCAGTCACCTCCAAAACAACGTAGCTGAGCTTGCAGGCCCAGACCCACTTTCGAAGTCCATTTCATCTAAAACATATCTTCGCTTTACATCCCCTCCCATTCTCTCCCCTCCTCTTCCGGACTTTCCTCCCAGCTTTCTCAGGACCTCCTCGCACCCTCCTCGAAGCGCCCACCGCTATCGTCGCGTTTCGACATTCTCGATCCATAAGAGCCATAACAGGGGATCCATAACTGACCAGCGCGACTGTCAACACCGTGTTTACATTACGCTCGCTTAACCCCGTAAACAACTCGCGAAACGCAGCCGGCCACGTGAAACCATGCGCTATCACAGGGAGAGAGGGGTGTAAGAGCTCGACATCGATGATGATGTAAAGTAGCGGGATGCCTTGGATGATAGAGGCGAGGACGTTGAACCAATCCGCTTCAGTCCTCGCTCCCCAGTATGAGTTGAGCTTGGGTGTCATGGTGGCGTCGGTATGGATCGTCGTGTTCAGCTGCACAGCTTGCAGGACTAGGTATTTCAGCAGATCAATCGTCGATGTCATACCCTCTGTCATATTCTCTGTCATACTATCTATCTCTGTGCTTGCGTATGATTCGAGTGCTTTCACGGCCCAGATTACCGGAGTCCGTTTCTGCTGAAGTAGTAGAACGGAACCGGCGCAGAAATCCTTTATTTCAAAGCGGAGTTTTCGCATCCCTTGGAAGATGACGAGGTCGGATTTGTGGTGTTAGTTCCACTCGATTAGTTTCTTGTTGATTAGGAAGGAGAGGGGTTTGCTCTTTTCTCGTACGCGACGTCTGTTTCGCATGAAGAGCGCTGTTTGGAGACTTTTGATGGGGTTGAGTAGGTTATTGTTGGTGTTGGAGTTTGAGAGGAGAGTCATGAGTTGGAAAAGTTGGATGCTGGATATTTCTTGATGCAGTTGTATTCGAGCTGTTGCGTTGATTGCTTGGTCGGTGATGTGCAGTTCTCGAAGCTGCTCGACTAGATTGATCAGGTGGTCGACTTTCTTCCGCATTTCTCGCTGAGTGCTCGATGATTGTTTTTGCGAGGTGTGCATATCGCGTTGCTCTGCGTGGCCGCTTGCTAGCGCGAGGTCTGTCATGTTGCGAGAGAGGAGGCGTATGTCCTCGATCAGGTCGTCGAAGCGAAGCTCGGCTGGCCTCGTTACGGCGTGTACAAGATGTGAGAATCTGGACTCCTGGTACCAGCGCAGAGACCGGACTTAGAAATCTTAGGATGCTTGCGTACATTCTTGAAATGAGTCCTTGTACTGTTGGGATTGGATATAGTCGAAGTATCAGCTCAGCCCTGGGCAGAACTTCAGCGATCTGGCAAAGGCCGTTTGACAGTCGAGATATCAGCTTTTGTTGATTGGCGACTCCCTAGGGAACATTAGCTACCGTTATGAATCTCAAGTCAATCCTTGCGTTAGAGGGGTAGAACGGGTGAAAACGGGGATCACTAACCACAACAAGGAACCTCATGGCACCCCATACTAATGCCACATACTCGGGATGCTGTTGAATGAGAACATCCATAATATTTCCATAGAAAAGCAACCTCTCAGAAAGCCGTCCGAGGGACTGACGTATCGGAGAATCCTCTATTCGTAGTTCGTACACTGTACGTTCCTGGATGGTTGCATCAAGAACTCCCTGCACACTCTCGAAGTTCGATTCTTCTAACCATCGGACTTTCGTTTTGTCCTTCGACATGAACCTGATGCCAACCCAACCAGAAAAGGACGGGGCGGTCCACAATGGAGACGTGGGTGTTGCTCCTTCCGTTCAACATTCCAGAGAGTCTATATCAATCATATCCAAAGATTTGGTTGCGGCATTGATAGAATTTCTCAAGACAGTTGGTGGGTTCACAGAAGTTGCGAATTCAATCAGCCAATACCAAGAGGTTCCTTCGCCATATCTTTTCATATACCACTCTCGGGACGTGGTTCAGCATTTCCTGCCATTGATACCGGAACAACGGCGAAATAGATTGAGCTGTTTGCTTGAGTATGTATATTCGACATACCGGGACGAATATCAAGAGGTCGACGCGTTGCTTCACCGAAGGAAAATTCAGGTGAAATATATCCAGTACCTATTCCGAATGGGTGAGGTGGTTGTTGAGCGAAAGGATAAACATACCAGAGGCATATGCTGCAGTTCCGAGCTATCTGGAAGCAGTGTTCAGAAGATCCACAACAAGAATGGCAATCCATTAGCAGAGTATTCAAAGACGATCAACTCTCTCTTGGGAAAAGAAGAGCAATTGCAGAAGAAGAAAAACGATGATTGCTCAGTCCACAGTTGGAACCTTTCGGCTTGGTCGTGGAAGTTTGACGGTGCTTTCTCTCGGGTCAACTCGACTCACGAACTGACTCTCGAAGTCCGTGATAAACAGGAACAGTCTGAAGTGGACATTGGCAGTCTCAATCTTTTCCCATTATCTTTCGCAGACGAGACCACGACAGCACTCCTCAAAAAAAGGGGCGAAATGTTCTGGAAGTGCAGATTTCGACACCTGGTATCATACCGAGATGATGAACTAAGCGGCTTGGATCGTTCAGCCGACGAACGATTCATGATCGACTTGATGACCTACCGAGAACTCCACAAGGCGCATGTTGATGAAAAGAAAGGGCAGGTGCCGGAATCCTTCATGGACGATTTGGGCGCCGAAGCAATGAAGCAAGAAGATCCCCCAGACGATTTCGTCTATCTCATTCCACGGCTTGTGAAGGGCTTCAACCTGCAGCGGAAACGCTGGGTTGATTTGGAAGTCGACAGGATGGATGATGTTGTGTGGAACAAGAAAGCGTTCAAGAGTCTTGTGTTGGCTCACAAGACAAAAGACCTTCTTGAAGCACTGATTAGGAATCAGCTGGACTCGGAGAAATCTACCGATCTGATTCACGGGAAGGGAAATGGTCTGATCTTACTCCTTCATGGTGGACCAGGTACAGGCAAAACCTTGACTGCAGAGAGTGTCGCTGAGATTGCCGAGAAGCCACTCTATCGTGTTACCTGTGGCGATATCGGACAGAACCTGACAAGGTGGAACCGTATCTCGAATCAGTCCTTCACTTGGGCAAAATATGGAAAGGGGTAGTTTTACTCGATGAGGCGGATGTCTTCCTGGAGCAGCGGAGCCTTGACGATTTGAGTCGAAACGCATTGGTTTCGATCTTTCTGAGAGTGTTGGAGTATTACGACGGAATACTGGTGCTTACGAGTAATCGTGTTGGAACGTTCGATGAGGCGTTCAAGTCGCGAATCCAGCTTGCTCTCCACTATCCCAAGCTCGATCACGTCAAGCGTGCTACAGTTTGGGAGAACTTTATTGAGCGACTCGTCGACCTCGAAGAAGAGAACATCGACTTCAGCGAGTTGAGGGATAACGTCGAAGAACTTGCGAATAACAAGATGAACGGCCGAGAGATTCGAAATGCCATCACACTTGCTCGGCAATACACACAATGGAAGAAGATGAAACTCAATTTCGCCGAGTTGCAGGATATCATCAAGATTTCTGGGCAGTTTGATGTTTATTTGTCCAAGTTGAACAGCCATGTAACGCAAGACCAGCTTGCACAAGACGAAGGGTTGAGATTGGCAGAGGCGGACAAGTAATGGATAGGTTGAATATCACTCATTGTACGAGTGTTCCTCCCCAGTAGCCGTTTCACTCGGAAATGCTGACATCCAAATTAGCTCAAAACCCGAATTTCTTGCCTTGGGGTGTGCTTGGGGTTACCGATTGTGTACTTGGAATAACATAACATCTGAGGTTGCAACACTAGCAATTTCAATCATTTCATCAACCCATCTTATTTCCCCCCGGCTTTTAGTCATGGCGTTTTTCGCCTTATTCACCTTGCAAATGGTGAAGTTTCATCGCGTCAGGACTATTTTTTGATTGCCCAGCAGATAACTTCGGCAAGTAAACATGAGCTAGACCCACCCCATATCTAAAAGACTTAACTATACATCTAAATAAACCGATCGCAAAAGCTGTTTGCCACCTTCGTTCGATTTGAAAAGGTGTCGTCATTACTTCGCAACTGGATTACCCAAAGTGACTTGCTTGGGATAGATATAAAAATGATTAGGAACGTGACTAGAGAGGGAAGGGCCATAATAAGCAATGGTTGCGAGACACCTGATCCTAGACCTTCAGAGTCCATTACAATTGGGGCTTGGTTAGGCATAAGATCTCGACTTAGCTCTAAGTCTTCAAAAGAAAAAGTCTCATCACCCTGAACCATTTCTCCAACTCCAAGTCTTCAAAACACCTCCCCCACGAAC
>JAFJYG010000816.1:0-23856 GCA_017366145.1 Cadophora sp. M221
GAGGGAAGTGGCGAATGTGTGGTAGATTTCTAGGGCGGGGAGGATGGAGCCTTGGGCTGGTGATTGGGGTTCTGCAGTTGGCGCGGAGGTGAGGTAGGTTAGAAGTGCGAGGCCTGCGTTCGTTTGTTAGTATAGGTGCTTGGTTGGCTGGTTTGTTTATGTTGGGGAGAGGGAAAAGGGGCTCGCTAAAGTAAAACGAGTCTTTGGCAAGTACTTACATTCAGTGTAGAGAACAGCACGGACGAAATCGCCTGTCGACGAGAGATAATCCCGCGTTGATGCGAGGTGCTGTTTCGCTCGTAATATAATGGTCGGGGTGAGTGTGATAGAGGGATCTGGTTTGCCGTCTGGGATCGAGAGGAGGCGCTGGAGTGTTGTGGTGTTGTCGGTTGCTTCGAGAGTGAGCCAGGACCAGTTTCGCCAGAGCATTATAGCGTCTTTAGATTGTTCTTCGTTGCTAATATTTGGAGAAGATGAAGCAGGGGAGTTGGAGTTCATGGTCAGAGCGGCAGAGAATACGCCGTTCGCGACATCTCTGTTGCCGCGCGACCATTCTATCATGGCATAGGCGTTGTAGAGGCGGAGACTGGAGGGATGTTGCTTCAAGAGGCCTTTGGAGATTTTTTTGATGGTTGTGGGCGAGTGGTTGTATGAGAATGCTAGGTAGTACTCTGCTAGATCTTCTGTGAAGCGCGATTGGATGAGCTGTTTGAGTGTGTTGAGGATCCACGTGGTTGATATGGGGCCGTTGTCTCCTCCGTAGCGAGCCTCGAAGCCGGATTGCTGGGATGGTGGGCTGTTAAAATAATCTGGATTTGGGTTAGCATGGAAATATAGTTGTGAATTACTTTCGTAGGGTATAAGAAAGGTACATACCGTTTCCTGCGAGAGTCTTCCCAAAAAGAAGTTCTGGTGTCCCTACACAATTCGGGAACGGATTGTGTAAGTAAGACGGCGGGCTAACGTCTGAATTATCGTTGCGACTTTTGGAGAAGTACTCGTTCTTTATCCAGGCCGAGGTGCACTCGAGTAGCTCGTCTCGTACAAAAGGGTCGCTGACCCAGTTTTGAGAAGTCTCCGAATTGAGTGTAGCCATTGGTGGTAAACGGCAGAATAGAAGGAATGCATTGACGCAGCATCTACGAAGACCCTCTGAATTAAGTGGGAGCTGGATCAGGAAATCCTCAATGTCGGAGAACATAATGACGCGGTAGGGATCGTCTTCTACTACTTCATCCATGGTGCGAGCGGGAGTTTGAGAGCATTTCATTCGGATTCTTTCGGCTACGCTCCAGGTTCTAAAGATGTCTGCATTGTTGAGGGAATCGTCGACCTCATCTGTCAAAGTGTCTGGGATCTGGAACTTAGTTAGCCTGCACTATTTTCCCACATCAAGAGTAACTTACCTCAATATCGCTGCTGTTGTTTACGAAGTGGTTCCAGCCTAGAGAGGCAGCTTCACCAATTCGAGACACCTCACTTTCCCAGAAGTCCTTGAATGAGTCCATTGATGCAATCTTCGTCATTGCCTCTTTGGGAGCATTGAAGTTCATCTCAAGTAGACCTTGCCATATCCCAACAGCTAATTCTGTGTATCCAGCCTCTCGAATGAAGAGTGTGAGTCTGAGCATGACATATATGAGCTGGTGGTAGAAGGTTTCGCGGGAATCCTCAGCGGATCCTTCGATTGATCCCAACAAGAGTCGTATTCTCTTGAGATACACTTCTCTTACATCATCATACCTAAATGTGGCAAATGTGGACTGTTTAAAATTCAAGTAACTTGTCCAGAGTAGGAGGCTGTCAATGTTCTCTTTCGAGATTTGCTCCCAACGATCTGATTGGATGTTGACTTCCCATATTTTTGTTCCCTCTGCCATCAGGCCCAAAAGTAGCTTCTCCTTATCTTCCAAAGATGAAACCTTTTCTAATGCCTTTTCATACATGTGGAACTTGATATCTGCTGTACTCCTGATCTCAGCGGTAGTGATTCGACGGCGATCATCACCTGCTTTCATCAGGACATCTTGATGGTCTATCAACTCCAGCCATGCCGTGATATCTTGTGGGAACTGATCGACTTTTCGAGACAATTCAACGTTCCTTTGCCGGAGAGAAGAGTCAATCTTGATGACTCGACCGGCATCAGAGCCAGACGAATCACTTTCAGTAGCATACTGAAGATCTTCATCTAATGGTTGACCACTGTCCTTCGGTTTCCCATAAATGGAACGGTAGTCTCTTTTCTCTCCATAATCTGAGCTCTCGCCGCCAGAACTGCGTTTGCGTTTCCTCCCTCGCGGTGCTTGAAGGGGGACGAAATCCGAACCTAATGTTGAAGAAGTCTCCGCTAATACTTCAGGTCGTATCTTCAAAAGTTTTGGTCGCTCTCGCTCGATCCTCGAGAAAACATATTTCTCCCTCAACCTTGGAATTCTCCAACTGCTCAAGACAACCCCATTGTCCTCGCTTTGGTTCCGGTCGATCTTCACATCCAGAGAGGTACCTAAAACATAGCCAGCCCCATACCGATAGAACGGCGGTACGTTATACCGATGAACGCTTCCATAGACAAGATTCTTCACATCTCCTTTCTTATCAACAAAGAATATTTCTGGCGAATTGGTGCTTGGTGAGGCACGTGTTGGTCCGACCTCAGGTGGCTCGGGGACTCTCTCCTTGCTCCTCGATCGATGCCTCTTGTGATGCCGTCGTTTGTCTCCCTTCTCATCACTACTACGAAACTTGTGTCTAATATCTGTCCGATATTCCGTTTTCGGTTTCTCTGGCTCTGGAGCAGTCGCGGCAGGTTTTGGTTTGAAGGAGCCGAATTTCGGGACGTTGGCCTTGGGTGCCGACATGGTGAGAGCCCCAGACCAAATCAGTACTATAACATCGCCGTGAGATGTTTGGTTTATCGGTTTATGTCCGCGTTGCGTTCCAGTCGTGGAATACCTAGGTAGGGACTCTCAGTTGAGGATATATCTAAGATCACGTGGATTTCTTAGCTTCAGCCTCGCACTAAACTAGCGTTAACTCACCCCCCAAAGTTTATCCGAGCCGAGAAAAAAGTGAGGGACGATAATTTTCGATAAGGAAGAAGAGGATGCCAGGATTTTGCACAATCTGAGTTCCCCAAGGTCGCAGACGGAGGATTCACAATGGCGACTTCGTTGGCAGCTCAGCTGTCTGCAATTGCGGCGAATTCTGAAAATTCTTTGAACCTCAAGGCGCAAAAGGCCAAACATTCGAAGTCGTTGATCTTCGAACCCAGGATAGCTGCTTCGCAGAGCTTCGATACGATATACACATTATGCCACGAAGGATTCCAAGAATTATGTCTATTGGATGGGAGATTTCTAGAGTTTCAGAGGGATATCTTCAGCGAACAAAGTCAAGAGGAGGACAGGACGCAAATGACTGCTGTGCAAAATTCGGAACTCGACAAGAGGATAGAAGCCTTTTTGGGGTTGGTTGGAGGGCGGTTGAGATTGACCCCAGCAATCAAAGCCGTAGAATGGCTTGTGAGGAGGTTCAAGTGAGTTATGCGATAGTAAATCTGTGAGGGGGTCATGTTGACATTCTCTACAGAATCCATGAACGAAATACATCGTTTCTCCTTCTGACTTTCCTTCCATACCACACCCTTCCGATTTTCACAACACTTCTTTCCATCTTACCAGAAAGAGTGCCACAGGAATATAAATTCCTCCAACCATACATACGGTCCTTGACATCGCCTCCTCGGCATACCATCGTTCAAATAGCCACCAACACTATTCCTTTCGCGTCGGCTCTCAACAGCTATGTTTTACGGATATGCCAAGCTCGTCAGAACTACCAGGCCCTTTTGGCTTTCTGGGCTGGGGTCATGACTGAAGCTGTGGCAGGGATGATGGACAAATCTCGATCGGGCAGGCAGGGCGTTCAGCTGCAGAATGAACAAGATGTTATTTTGAGACTGCTTCCGACCCTCAATGAAGGGCTGGCGATGAAGAGAGTTCCTGATCTCCGTGTGGGGTGCTACATGATTCTCTCTATTATGGCCTCGAAAGGTGGGCTAGATGACAAACTGTTAGCAGCTATGATGGAGGCAGTCGTTCTAGGATGGACGGAGGAAACTACAGTGCCAGGACTTGTGTGTTTGTCTATATTGGCGCAACATCGGAGTGCAAAGCAAACATTGAAAAAGGTCACGAAGGAGCTATTGAAGATCCCAAGCCTACCAAACCTCCTCACAGAGCTTTCGAAGCAACGAAGAGTGGACAAGCTCGCCAATGGCTTTTGTGTTGCGCTTGTGGAGCGAGTGCGCAAAACCTCAGAGATTTCCCATCTTTCGACGATTCGCCAACTGCTTGAGCAAGAGCTACTAACTGATGCCCAGGCTGCTTTGGTTATCAAAGCGCTTATTCTAGTTGCGCATCAAATCGATGCCACATCTGTCTCCCAACAAGATATGCGCTCGCACCTTGCCGCACTCCTAGTGTACCTTACGCAGCTCTCTGGACACGTTGGCTTTGTGGTCAGGGGAGTACTGGGAGATACGGATATTAATATGGATGAGTTGGAGTTGAAACTTCAAACTACACTACGAAGTATCGAAGCACCGCTGTCGCCGTCAGGGGATGTTGTGATGGAAGATGCCAGCGTCAACCCAGCAGGCACTCCCAACCTCTTGGCGCTTCTTGAGGCTTTGCCCAAGAAAACTGTCAACGAATCTACCTTTTTGTCGCATGGCTCCTCCCATATATACCCAGACTTATGCCGAGCTTTCATTGCCTCCGCATCAAATACTGTTGACCTCGATACTTTCGATGAAGTCCCGATTCTGCGACGAGAAACTGCACTGGAAGATACCATATATCTCAGCTTCTACATGAGAACTTGGTCCGGCCCATACCCAGTCACTGCAAGAGCTTCTGCTCTCCAAATGGCCGCTCGTTGTGTCTCGGGCTGCACGGTCTCAACAGTCGACTTCCAAGCAGTTTTTCCATATGCGATTGCAGCGTTGGGCGACCCTGCAACCAAAGTTCGTCGTGCGGCCTCAGAACTTCTCGTCGCCATAAGTAAAGCACACCCTTCTGTTCCAGAGTCAAAGAAAAAGTCAGCGAGCAAACCACGACGCTGGGCGTCCGAAGATCTTTATGGTGCTGGAAAGGACACAGAAGATTTGACTTGGCTTCCCACAGACATTGCCGCTCGGCTACTTTGGGAGATAATTGTTCCAGGTCTCGAAGAATGCATACTCGATCGGAAACATGTGGAATCCGTCTTCGAAAGGTCACTCAACAGCGCTCGGAATTCAGAAACGCCCAAGAAACAAGATGTCGGACGGCTACCGCAAACTGCACGGATCGCCATCTTGAACTTTCTCGCTAGTCACGTCGTTCACACTCCATCATTTTCAGTGAAGTTACGATTACTTGCGTCGCTGAACCAAGTTCGTAGCATAGCAGGGACAACAAGAACGAAAGCTTTACTGCCAGCCCTTCAACAGTGGGCTGAGTTGCCAGGCACGGAGGCCTCGCGGCACTGTCAAGAAGAGCAAATCGACGCTGCACAACTTGATGATCAACTGCTCGCTATAGTCGCGGCGAACGACAAGGAAGGCCTTCAATACCTGGCCGACATTATCAGTGGAGAGATATCTTCCACTCGACCGGCATTCTTAGATGCAGTGTTCAAGAGACTACGATCGATGTGGTCATCCTTGAAAGGAGATGCTCGACTCAGCACAGCTCAGATGTTGATGGATGCGGCGCAGTCTTCTCCTGAAGACGCTGATGAATCGCAAGAGCCTGTATCAGCCGGGTCTGCTGACTTGCTACGAACTATGGCCCTGTCGACTGACATCTTATTATCGTTCCTAAACCAGCTTCCAACAGCCGCAATGTTAGCAGACAAACCACCAGCAACGAAGCGGCGGAGAACAAGCCATGGAGAAGTGGCCCGTACACCGCTCCAAGACTCGAAACAGCTCACTGCCGCCATCAAGAAGGTCACTTTCGTTTTGCAACTCGTCGATAGTTCCGAAGCTGGCAAACACCCCGAGCTTTTGAGAGGCTTGTTCAATGTACTGGCCGAACTGCAGCACTTCAAAGCTCAAGTTTCTTCAGAGTTGGCTTATCTACAAGGATTGGTTTTGGGTAGCCTTCTTGCTATTCTCAAAGCCCACAAGTTGGACTCCAGCATTAAGCTGGATCGTTCCGCCATCCGAGCTGACTTACTTGTTGATTGTGTCCAGAAGACGACCAGTCCTCAGGTTCAAAACGCAGCTTTGCTGCTCATCGCATCTCTCGCAGATACTGCGCCTGAGCTTGTCCTCCACAGCGTCATGCCGATTTTTACTTTCATGGGTAGCTCTGTGTTGAGACAGAATGATGAGTATTCCGCACATGTCATCAGTCAAACGATTCGCGAGGTTATTCCACCTCTGATTTCGTCCCTCCGAAAAGAAAAAGGAAATCCTGTAACGGGTGCAGCCGAGCTACTCTTGAGCTTCATCGCAGCATATGAACATGTTCCTCCTCACCGAAGAAAGGGTCTTTTCTCTTCCTTAGTCCAGACTTTAGGTGCCGAGGATTTCTTGTTCGCCCTACTGGCAATGCTCGTGGACAAGTACGGCGTCACCGACAGTATCAAATCTTTTGCCTCTGAATTGACGGGGTCATTTGGAGTTGAGGTCCAATTGCAATCAGCTGTCAAGTACCTCGATTTGGTCGCGGATGTGTTGAAGCCCAAGCCCTCATATTCCAATGTCTTGATTGGCACGCATGAAAACGGAGACTCGGATCCTCAACGAATTGCCCTCGATGAACTGACCCTGTTACCACATCTTCTTTCCCAGAAGCGACTGATCTCCCAGACCGGGAAACTACTCATTCGTGACGACATGGATGCTGCTAGAGTTCGAGACCTTTACTCGACCCTTCTGGAGAGTATTCTGGCTTTAGCAGACACCCTGAAGGATCAGAAGCGCTTGCACAGTGCCTGTGGTGATGTCTTGGAAAGCCTTCTAGGCCTATTGTCAACCAGCGAATTCGTCAAGTCCGTCGAGGGCTTGCTTGACAGACCTAACGAAGCATTGCGTCGCAAAGTACTCCGGTCTTTGGAGGTTCGCATCGACCAAGAAAGCCCATCAGATGCAGTCTCGAGAGTCGCAATGCTCAGCTTTCTACCACAGCTTACAGCGATCATTCGCGAGTCTAAAGATATTTTGTACAAACACACTGCCCTTGGTTGTGTGGACAAGATCTCCGAGAAGTACGGAAAGAAAGATTTGGAGGCCGTTTCCGCCGCTGCCGAGACCATTGCGAGCACCCACTGCCTCGGTCAGTCAGACAACCGCCTCAGGGTCATGGCCCTTCTGTGCCTCTCTTCGTTGGTCGAGATTCTGAGGGAAGGAATTGTGTCGGTCCTTCCAGTCGCGATACCTAAAGCCTTAGAGTATATGGAATCGAGTGTGCAGGCAAATGACGAAGCCCAGAAACTGTACAGCGCGGGATACGCATTTATGAGTGCTCTAGCTCATCACTTACCGTACATGGTCTCTGGAGGTTATTTGGACAAGCTTCTTGAGATATCAAATATTTCCGCCGAGGCCAATCTTGATGACGAAGCTGACGAGAGTCGAACGCAATGTTTGCAGCTTGTAGCAAAACAGGTTGACGCTAAGAGCATGTTTGGAGCATTAGAGAAGGATTGGGCGCGAACCTCGTCGGTTGGAGCTCTGGTTAGTAACATATATGGCAGTGTTGAGAATTCTACTAATAGTGAACAGGCGCTTCATGAGTATCTTGAAGTTCTCAGCACCGCAGTTGATAAATATCCGAAGACTGTTGTTACCAAGTATTCTCCAATACTCGCCAAGATATTCCAGAACGCCTTCGATCTCCGGAGACAATGGACCGTATCGGCGGACGAACGGTTCACGGCCGAAGCCATTTCCGAGATCGAAGGAGAGGTCAACGGTGTGGCTATCAAGATGATCTACAAGTTCAATGACGCTACCTTTAGACCCATTTTCTCCAACCTTGTTGAATGGGCATCGGCACTGCCCAAGAAGGACAAGGCCGGTCGAGCCTTGCGGCTACAGAGCATGTATGGATTCATGGCCGTGTTCTTTGAGAATCTCAAATCGATCGTCACAAACTACGCCACATACTTGCTGGACAATGCTGTTGAGATCCTTGGAGCCGTCGACCCAAGGGACGAAGTCTCAAGGGAATTGTGGTCCACAGTCCTTCGAACTTTGACGAAATGTTTCGAGCATGACCAAGACGATTTCTGGCAATCACCATCTCACTTTAACGTGGTGGCACCTGTTCTTTGCGAACAGTTCAAGAATGCGGCGACCCTGCCATTGGTACTTGATCTTATTCCTGCTGTTGTTGAGCTCGCTGCTGCAGCGGATTCATCCGATCACCACAAAGATCTAAATGGGGCAATTCTCAAGCACATGCGGTCCGAGACTGCCAGTGTTAGGCTAGCAGCAGTCAGATGTGAGCAAGAGCTCACCGACAGATTGGGTGAAGAGTGGCTGTCTATGTTACCGGAGATGCTACCCTTCATCAGCGAGTTGCAGGAGGATGACGATGATGTTGTAGAGAAGGAGACACACCGCTGGATTGTCAAGATTGAGGGTGTTCTAGGAGAAAGCCTTGACTCCATGCTTCAGTAGATTGGAGGATAGAGAGCATTGTAAATAGTTACTTGGCCTGTTTAGAAAACAGGAAAATGAAAGCCTAGAGGATAGGTAGATTTCACTACTACCGTCAAAAAGAACGGAAGTTTGACACGCAAAACTCATGAAATTTTCAACCAATGAATTTTCTTTGGCAGATGGTATGCTTTTTTTGGCCTGCCCGCGAATCATCGATTGAGATTCTCGAGACGTATTACCCTTTCGATCCGGACAGAGGATACATCGCGCAATTATGTCAACATTCAATTCAGGTACATCAATCCACTTCCAAGGTCCAATCAAGCCTTGAAGCTTGTCTTCCTGATTCATTTCTATATAATCTGCTCACAAGTCTCATCCTCACCTCCGAATCGAGCAGATCCCACAAAGATGCCTAGGCTTCGTCTATCTGGCGTGTGTGTCTCTAGAAGCAGAACGTATCTGTATAAGAAGCTATGGAGAGGGTATTTATTATAGTCTACTCTTCGGAGGATGGGAATGTTTCAATTGCACAGGTCGAAACTGGTGGTCTTGCCTTGTTGTTGGCAACACTACATGATCGCTTCGTGCTTAATCTGCAACACTTCATCAATGTCCTACAACTGAATACATCGTCTTGGCCATTTTGTAAACAATTAACCCAGACCTTATAGAACTATTCTTGTGGATAGGCAATTTCTTCTTCTCATATTCCCAGGATAAATTGAGTGTGAGTTCCGGGGTTTCTTTCAGCCATGTCCGGATCAATGCTCGGCGCAACTTCTTCATATAAGCCTCCTCTTGCACTGGCACTGAATATCAGAAAACCCTTGAGAATATTTGGTCGTGAGTATAATGCACGGTACGGTACTTGGGTAGGTTAATCCGCGGCTATGCTAGCTGACAGTTTTTTGTCGCATTCGTCTCTTTTTCTTTTTCCTTTGGAAAAGCAGCGAAAATATGTTTGTGAGGCTGCACATCGTTGTTCTTATTGCTTTTGGTCATCTCGCTCCAGCATCCGGAGGTAGTGTTGGACGCCTTTTCAGCAAAGGAGAAGGGAAGCGGGGGACGCATGATGCCACTGAGGATGATGGAACTAATGCAAAGAGCGAGAGGTGGTCCAACCTTTTTCGCTTTCTCAGCAATGATACTGAAAGTAAAGCCATCATACTAGCTTCGTTTTGATATACAGGACTGACTAAAGCAGAATACAAAGTCAGCTCGCTTCCTGACGTTCCCTTTGACGTAGGGGAGATGTACGCGGGGCTGATACCAATTGACATGAACGATGAAGCAAGGGCATTGTACTTCGTATTCCAGCCTACAATCGGTCCACCCGTTGATGATATCACCATTTGGTTGAATGGTGGCCCAGGTAAGCAGAATACTGAGATCAACAATCACATTCTGACGAGCGTCCAGGCTGCAGCTCACTCGAAGGTTTCTTCCAGGAGAATGGTAGGTTTACATGGGGATGGGGTCAATATGTGCCAACAATCAATCAATACTCCTGGGTCAATCTTACCAATGTGTTGTGGGTTGAGCAGCCAGTTGGGACGGGATTTTCGATTGGGGAAGTCAGAGCCACAAGCCAGGAAGATATTGCTGCAGATTTGTATGTCATATTCCATGTCCCCGACAAAAGAGATTTCAGTTACAACTATGGCTTGGCGGTGGGTCCAAAAAGGCTAACCATTTGCCATTTTCAGCCTTGGTTTCTACGCCAACTTTCAGAAGATATTTGAGATCAAGAATTTCAAGATTTACGTAACGGGAGAGAGCTACGCAGGCCGTTACGTGCCATACATAGCGTCTGCCATGTTGGACAAGAATGATACTGAGCACTTCAATGCTTCCGGTAACTGAAATCTGCCACTTCAATGTCAAGTTTTGCTCATTCGACTCTCAGGAGCCCTCATGTATGATCCTTGCATTGGCTCTTGTACATATACACAGCAACAAGCAGCAATCATCCCTTTTGGTACGTAACAGGATTTCCCTCTTCCAAAAGCAGTGAACTAATACTTTGAAATAGTCGCCAAGAATAACAACATCCTACGTTTGAACGACAGCTACATTGCGCAACTGCAAGATCTCGACAAATCTTGTGGCTACCACGACTACCGGGAAGCATATCTTACTTATCCAGCGACGGGAGTGCAGCCCGAGAAACAATTTGACTACTCATGGGATTATGACTGCGATCTTTGGGATTTTACCTACAAAGCTGCGTATGCCCCGAACCCATGTTTCAATGTTAATCAAATCGGCTCCGGATGTCCCTTGCAATCAGATCCTTTAGGTTATCCTACCGACCTCCAGTATTCTTATACAGGACTGCCAGTGTATTTCGATCGTCCAGATGTGAAGAAAGCAATGCACGCACCAGAAAATGTGTCATGGCGACTGTGTAAAGGGCCTGTCTTTCTCAATAGAGATGGCGGTGACGGAACGGGAGATTCATCGCTAGATCCTATTCAATCAGTGCTCCCACGTGTTATCGAGAAGACCAACCGTGTTCTGGTATCTCATGGCGACCTAGATATGAAGATCTTGACAGATGGGACATTGATGGCGATTCAGAATATGTAAGTGTTGAGACGCCCCCTTTTCTGGGTTCTCGCTTACCAGCACACAGGTCTTGGGGTGGAAACATGGGCTTTCAAACGAAACCCAGAAAGCCAATCGTCATAAACCTAACGGATCTTCAGTATCAAGCTGTTTTTGAGGCGAATGGGCTAGGTGGTATCGACAATCTGCAAGGCGTGATGGGTGTGCAGCATTTTGAGAGGGGGTTGATGTGGGCAGAAACGTATCTCTGTGGACATATGCAGCCCCAGTTTCAACCGAGAAGCAGCTATCGTCATTTACAATGGGTTCTGGGCTTAATTGACGAGCTGTAACATCGAATTCTATTTAGCTCTCTGCTTCTGCCTCTTTCAACGTCTCGGTTGCTAGAGCCAGGACTGTTGACATGGGGAAGGTTCGAACCATAGGGGTTGAAATTCATGACATAATAAACTCTCGTTATTTCGGAAGTCCTTCATCCCGATCCACTCACCTACGAGGATTCCTGAACTTACGAAGAGAGAAACGAATATCGATCTAAGAAATACTCTCGTCATGTGATGCCCCGTCCTGAGAAACGCGCCAAGCCATTTGCCCCGCGTAAAGTCGCGTCTCAAACTTGCAACATTCGAACACTCTTCGTCAAGCATCACTTCAAGAGCAAGCCATGTTCAAGCCTTTCAAACCGCCAGCTCTCAAGAGTTCTGCTAGATCAGCACCAATCGATGACAGCGTGCCCGAGTCTCCACCGCCACCTGCGAAGAGGCGAAAGCTACTAGTCCATGTCATTGAAGACTCTCCACCCAAAAAGGCCATCGCACCAGTCTCCTCTGGTGTACTTGCTCCAAGAAAACCATTGATACCTGTCAAGAATCAGATCCAATCAAAACCAGCTGATAACTCCTCTTCCGACTGCGCAGAGAGCTATTACCAAGTGCTTTGGTACGTTGAACTCCTCTTTTGGCACGCGCAAGCTAACAAGTTGTGTTCTGCAGGCGGAAATATACTACGAAGAAGCACAAGACTTGGGATGGAGATGGAGTCCTATCGGTCTACGGTGGATACGCTTACTTGCAGGATGTTTCGGGGCGAGAAATGGGGAGATGCATGTTCAAAGATCCGCTTCTCCCTGGCAGCACTTTGAGTATTGGCGGGAAGGATGTTGAAGTCGATTCGACCATCAGCAAGGCGGATTTCCTAGCCGGAAAACCGTTTCTCAATAACACTGCCCAACGGACCTCGAATCCTTCTGCGACCCTTCCGAAAGGCCCCATCGTCTTACCGAAGGGAAAGATGCCACTGCTGGGCAAGAAAAAGGAAGAGGATTCAGGGCTCGAAGAGATACCTGCCCAGAGCTTCTATGCCAGCCACAAGAGCGACGCTATGAAAGCGCAGTTCAAGAATCCTCTTTTGTCAAAAACTATCATGCCGCAGAATCAAAATGGGTCACCCACACCGCGCCACGATCCCAATGCTAAAGGAGCACTTGTGATGAAGAGGCCCAAAGATTGTCCTAAAGGAAAGCAAATTGTGGATGTTGTGCTTGATCCTTTCCTTGGCCGGCATCTTCTGGATCATCAGCGTGAAGGAATCCAGTTTCTTTACGAATGTGTCAGTATGTATTAATCCTCACTTGTTTTCTTTGAAGGTCTAGAATATCGATCCGAATACCTGTCTCAGGGTCAATGTCTTAAGAAGAACAGATATCTAAGACCTCGAGATTGTGTGGATTTTGGCGCTGACGTTCATGAAGTGGGACTACGATCTTACGATGGCCGAGGTGCTCTCTTAGCGGATGAGATGGGACTTGGAAAGACTTTCCAGACGATTTGTTTACTGTGGACACTCTTGAAACAGAACCCAGTCCATGGATCAGATCCGGTCATCAAGAAGGCTCTCATTGTCTGCCCTGTTACCTTGATAGAGAATTGGAAGGCTGAATTCCGCAAGTGGCTCGGCAACGAGAGGATCGGTGTTTTCGTAGAAGATGGCCAAAGCAAGAAAAAGATCACTGACTTCACGCACGGCAAGAGCTACAGTGTAATGATCATCGGCTACGAGAGGCTGAGAACTGTTCAGGCGGAGCTCAAGAAAGGATATGGAATCGATATCGTGATTGCTGACGAGGGACATCGATTGAAGACTGCCCAGAATAAAGCAGCTCAGGCCATTCTCAACTTGAACACCGACAGACGAGTCATCCTCAGTGGAACACCGATGCAAAATGACCTTTCGGAGTTCTTTACGATGGTAGACTTCATCAACCCTGGGCTCCTGGGGAAATACAACACCTTCAAAAGAGAGTTTGAAGGACCAATATTGAAGAGTAGACAGCCGGCTGCTTCAGACAGAGATATCGAAAAGGGCACTGCAAGAGGTGACGAACTCTCGGCATTGACGAACGAATTCATCCTTCGGCGCGCCGCAGACCTGCTATCCAAGTACTTGAAGTCAAAAACAGAATATGTCGTGTTCTGCAAGCCCACACAAGCACAAGCCGAGGTCTACCAACACATCGTCAGCTCTCCATTTTTCGGCAAGGCCTTGGGTGCGAGTGAGGCGTCACTCCAGCTGATAACAATACTCAAGAAGGTTTGCAATGCACCAAGGCTGTTAAAGAGCAAGAAAGAAGACGAGCCCGCCAACCCCGTTGTTGCTGCTCTGCTTGATGTCATCCCCGCGGAAATAATGCACAAGTCGAACATCAAAGCGAGCGCCAAATTCAGAGTGCTTGACAAGTTGCTGAAAGTCATTTCTCAAACTACCCAGGAAAAAGTTGTCATTGTCTCGAACTATACTTCTACACTTGACCTCATTGCTGAGCACCTGGCCTCGATGTCCCTAACATTCTTACGACTTGACGGCAAAACGCCGCAAAAGCAACGCCAAGGTCTTGTAGACAAGTTCAACAAAACTGATGCAAGTACAAATTTTGCATTTCTGCTCTCCGCAAAATCTGGTGGTACTGGTATCAATCTTATCGGGGCCTCCCGACTGTTTCTCTTCGATGTTGATTGGAATCCTGCGACAGACCAGCAGGCCATGGCTCGTCTACATCGACACGGTCAGAAGCGGCCTGTAAAGATTTATAGACTTGTGCTGGCTGGCGGAATGGACGAGAAAATTTATCAACGGCAGGTCATGAAAATAGGGTTAGCGGAGTCTGTTATTGATGGGAAGACGAGTGCAGGAAGCTTCACGGCCGAAGAATTAAGAGACTTGTTTCGACTAGATATGAGCGATGGTTGCCAGACTCATCAACTTCTGGGCTGTGAATGCAAAGGCGTTGGAGCTGATCTGGCTCCTCCTTCAGCCACCCCGGAACCTGTTTCGCCCTCAACCCTGGAGGACGAAGGTGATCAGGATAGCGACGACGAGTTGTTGTTTCCTCCAGCACATGCCATAGTTCCTGGTACCAAAGCCAATGTTGCTGCCGTGGAGAAGAGGATCGAGGAGGAGAGAAAGAAGAAGAAGGCCAAAGACTCAGAAGGGAAGACACCAGCTTTAATGATGTACAGACATTTCGACGCTGCCGTTTTCAGAGGCGAAGAGGAAGATGTGTTCGGCTTCGAGAACCTGGAGATGAAGGAGGCAGCGAGAGTGCTGGATGATGAGGTTCTAGGAGAGGTCTTGAAGGGAGACAACTGCAAGATTAATTACGTGTTTGCGAAGAGTGATAGAGCGGTTGAAGTAGAAAGCCATGTTTGAGTTTTGGGATTATCATGGTGCATATTTACTTAGCAAGGCGCTTGAGAGGAAATGTCATAGCTATCTGGTAGATAAAGCAGTGTAGGGCGTTGCTGGCGAACAAAGGACACATAGCTTATTATTCAAAATTTTAGGACACATATGAAAGTCTTCCCTCGATGACTCGATATTGACTTTTGCCATCCATGAGTTTCGGTCTCACAAATATCAAGTCATAATTTCCAGCTACATTCCGGCTGGAGGAAGAAGGTAGGACCTCTGATTGGCTTATGCAGAAGGCGGTGCCAGCTATTAGCCTCGCCCAAAGCGGGAAGGCGTCTAATTATAATCTCGACTAGAATCTTGGAGAGAACTGTCCATTACGCGACTGACGAGAGGGACGAGCCACAGTCTATTTCACAACCCTTCTTTTCCTTCTTTCTTTCACCATCTACACTCACTCCGCAAGCTTCGCTGTGATTTATTTTCGTACAGTATAACTGCTGGAGTATTTGCTGTCTTCTGCGAATTGCGCAACCTCTGAGAAACTTGCGCGCAAGTCCACTTCCTGCACTGGTCCCTGAGACCAAGTAGACCTTCACGATGAGTTCTACGGATTACTCCTACGATGACCAGGTATGCCACTGCTCTTGCAGTCACTTGAAATTTCTAATAGTTTACAGGGACAATTCTTTCCCTTCTTCGTCCTCACAGTCGTCGGCATCGTTACAGTTCCCTTGACATACTCTGTCCTCAAGCCAAGTTCCGATCCCGGTGCAACAGCCCCACGAATAAAGTCGGATTTCCGCCCAGAACATGCAGACTTGGTGGATAGTCAGAGAAAGGCGCAGAGGAGGAAGGAGAGGAAGCTGAAGAGAGCGATTGCAGTTGTGGCCGGATGGGCCATCATCGCCTTCATGGCCTACTTGATCATAGTGACAGCACGAATAACGCCAAAGATATGGAATCCATATGACATCTTGGGAATTAAAGATGTAGAATTACTGTGCTATGCTCCTTGGATTTGGCTGACTGAGAAATAGTCTGCCACTGAAAAAGAGATCAAGTCGCATTACAAGCGCATGTCTCTCAAGTACCACCCCGACAAGATCAGACCAGACCCAACAAAGAACCAAACCTTAGAATCCCTTAATGATTATTTCGTCGAACTCACGAAGGCGTACAAGGCGCTTACCGACGAGGATATTAGAAGAAACTTCCAGGAGTTCGGACATCCAGATGGGAAACAAAGCTACAGTATTGGAATCGCCCTACCTAAATTCATAATCACCGACGGTAATGGAAAGTACGTTATCTTGGTATATGCGGCTCTTCTGGGGGTCTTGCTGCCATACTTGGTTGGATCCTGGTGGTACGGAACACAAAGAATGTCGAAGGAGAAGGTCCTGGTCGAGAGCGCCAACAACCTATTCCGGGAGTACGAAGAGGGCATGACCGAAGGTGGCATTATCAGTGCTCTGACAACCGGCTTGGAGTTCCAGGATATCTTGAAGGGAGAGAAGGCAGATTCAGGACTTGGAAAATTGGAGTCGAGGATTCTGGCAGAGGGCGACGTTACTCCATTGGCTGGTGGATTGACGACCAAGGAGCGAACAAAGCTTGAAGACTTGGACGGCGGTGTTCGACGAAAAGCCATGGGATTACTTTGGGCATATCTTGGTCGAGTTGAACTGGACGACAATGCGCTCAACCAATCCAAGGTTGACGCAGCTCCAATTGCTCAATCTCTCAGCTCTGCCTTTTCCGTTATTGCCCTTGCCTTCACGACCACTGGACCCATCATGGCCTCTTACTCAACGACCCAGCACCTCCTACAAGCTATTCCTCCAGGAGGATCACCACTTCTTCAACTTCCGCATATCACACAGTCAATCGCTAGAGCTATCGAAGGCGACGCCAAAACTCATCTATCGCTTCAGCAGTATATGGGACTACCAGAAGCATACCGGAAGAGACTATCTGTTGGGAAGGGTCTTCTCACCGATGCTCAGTACCAAACCGCTACCAGCGTTGCCAGGCAATTACCTCGTCTTCAGGTAGAGAAGGCATTCTTCAAAGTTGTGGGTGAGAAGTTCATCACCCCTGGCTCATTAGTATCACTTGTTGTTAAGGGCCGATTCATTCCCCCGGGAAGTGCCAATGTGCCAGAAATCAACGAGCTTGACCTCGAAGATGTGGACCCAGATGAGGATGATGTCGATGCCATCAACGGTCGACCAACGAAAGGTAAAGACGGAAAGAAGACCAAGGAAGAGAAACCCGTCCAACCTCCCCTGGCATATGCACCATACTTCGCCCGCGAATATTCGCCCAGATGGCACGTGTTCCTCACAGACAGCAAGCAAGGAAAGATTGCCGTACCACCATTCACATTCACAACATTCGACAAACCTATCTATGATGAGAGTGGAAAGCCTACTTTCAACATGCAAACACTCAAGGCTCAATTCCAAGCTCCTCCTTCCGCCGGCAACTACACTTTCGTCTTCAATTTGGTCTGTGATTCATATCTCGGATTTGATACCAAGATGGAAGTTACCCTTGTAGTAGCAGACGCAAGCCAAGCAGTTGAGATTGAAGAAGAAGAAGAAATCAGCGAGCCGGATGAGGGTATGTTTCCCCAAGTACAACACGAGCACCTTACTAATATCATTCCAGATTCCATTGCTGGTCAAATGCATGCCCTCAAGACTGGAGGTATCGCCGGTGCGCCACCACAGAAGAAAAAGAAGAAGCCAGTACAAGAAGCCGAGTCAAGTGACGAGGAGAGCGACACGGATGGAGAGGAAGCAGAGGATACCAGTGAGACAGACACGGACACTGACGAGGAATGATTGTGGACGGGTACTTGGCTTTTTTTCTTGGGTGGGCTGGCAGCATTGTTTGTTGGGGCTTTGTAAATTACGGAGTGGCATGGGGCAAGGCGTCTGTCTACTTTTTTTCAAAAATTTCGTGCATACACTTTGCGGGGTCCGTTTGATGGAAACCCACTGTCGAGTATACTATGGAGAGAGAGATGATATGGTAGATGACTTTTTCCCCAAGAATTTGAAAATATCAGACTTGGCACTTCCACAGGATTGATGGATGGACTTGAAGAAGAATCGATAAATGAACAGAATTTTATTGCCCCGCCATTGCGCAAAGGACATGTACTCCTCAACCCCTAAATTGTACAGAGATAATGCCCTGCAAAGACAGACCCAAGACAAGACGCCTATAAATTGACCTAGCAAATCCGTATCCCGCATACATCGACATTCCGTCCTTCCACATATGCTCGTCGTCCGAAATACTCTTTGGCGACCTCTTGGATGAATTGGTGGTCTGTAGCAGACCACACATCGAGTCCCATCCTGACCACATCCTCACTGCTCACATGTACAGCTGGCCCAGTCTCGTTCTCATCGACTTCTTCAGCGCTTTGGTTCAGGGTCGCTTGTTCGTCTTCACGTTCATCGTCCGAATCAGTTGCATCGACGATATCACTCAATGTCGTCAAAATCTGCGTTGTTAAGCGGTGGAAATAGGCGATTATTGCCATTTCTTGTTTAGCGCTCAGGTCTTCGCCTCTAGCTCCTCCTTTGCCTTTGCTCGCAATAGAAACTGCGGATTGGGACCGTGGGCGGCGCGAAGCGGATGGGCTGGGAGGAGAGAGTGCAAGACCGGATAGGAGAGATGCGTCTGCGTCTGCTTCCTCCTCTGAGTCTCCTCGTTCTTCGCCGGCTGAAGCCCACCACATGAAACCGGAGTAGGCGAGGGCGGACCAGGATGAGGGTTCTACAATATGGTCTGTATCCGGAAGATCTAACATGGGGACATCTCGAGGTAGGGATGTACTGGATGATGCTGTACGTGGAGCCTCTGGTTCTGCGAGCTCTGAACTACTTCTGCGTCTGTCGGCCGGACTGGGTGGTGGAGAAACATGCCGTGAGAGTCCCCAGCGTAGAGTTTGATACCGACGGAGATCTCGCTGTGTGGCTTTCATTTCGATCCCTTGCGGTGACTCGATCTTGGGCCAGACTTTCTCATTCGCGTCCTCTGAGTAGAGAGGTGGCATGGTGATCAGGACGTCGTAAAGGGTGCTTTTCATGGCGAGGATACTGTCCGTCGTACAGGCTATCCAGCCACACCCTGACTCGTCTCTAGGTTCAGAAGCGTCTGAGCCTGGGGTAGAGGCTGCCGCTTTGGATAGTCGGAGATCCTCTTCTAGAAGAGGGATATCATGAACGCCAATTGAGAAGAGGGGCCTGAGTCTTTGTGGAGGAGCGGTGGAAGCCAGAAGGTCGCTGACTGCTAGGGGGATATTGGAAAGCACTGAGATATCATACACTATCACCAATTAGTATTGCTTTTAGGAAATCAAAGTGGTGGAAAGCCTAACCAAAGTCACAGGTTTCTTGAACAGGGGCATGAGCTGTGATTAATATCCTCTTCCTCAAAAGAGCAGCTCTGTGGAGGGGAAATATCAGAGGTCCGAACGATTGCAGCAATCGCGGCAAACTCCATGCTGGATGGTAAGGAGATAAAGTATGTCCAGGAGGAAGTAATGCCGTCCCATCTGATGCTGAACGATTCCTCCCATGCCCTTTAGGCTTCCCAGGTATTTCCCGCAAGGGTTTAAACTTCAAGCTTGAGGGCGAATCCAGCAGAGAGTCTGTCTCGGGAGGTGGAGATGGGCCATGTGCTTTATGTTCCTCCCAATATTTCTCGAGTATTTCAGTCTGTGTCGTGTCGATTATCAACTCACTGACCTGGAGTAAGCTTCAATGTTCTCGGCAAATATGTGGTTTGATTGTCTACCTGGCCATTTCCTTCAATTGTTCGGCATGTTTCCAGCTTCTACCCAATCTGCCATAGCTCAGAGGAACCATAATTCCCACAGCAATCATCCGGGCATTTCTCGATTCCTCCGCTGCTGGCGCATTGATGAATGCGCTGAGCCCCGCATGGTTGTCGTGAACGAAGTAAATCAGATCTTCCTTGACCGTATGCAATCCTGAGGGCAAGCTCTTGTATTCTACCACTCCTTCCAATTCAACTGCAGGTAGTGACCGCTTCCACCCAATTGTGTAGCCTGCCTTGATGTCGAAATAGATGAGGAAGAGGGCCGAGAGGGGCGGGAGGTCTGCGTTTGGAGGCCCGCCGTTGGGCAGGTCGATGTTTAATGGCCCCTGGCCTCGTCTGGCTGCGGCCATGTTTTCAGATGCGCGGTGGGCATGTCAATCGAGAGATGGAAACGTGGAAGGCTGCAGAGAGATGATGGGTGGAGGTTTGAGCAGGTGCGCTGCTTGGCTGAAGCGGATGAGGTGACATTTGGCGAGGACAAGGCTGGATGCCGAGGCTACGGCTTGCACGTTTGGTGCAGTACGTTGTTAGGCACGAATTGCAACATTTTGGCACCAACTAAGAAGCAATAGACACTCGAATTGAACACAGACATGCGTCAGATGATTACTCTATTTTCTGCTTGAATTGAGATGTAATATCTGGCTGACTACTGGGGAAAATCAATGGAGCAAGCCCCGCCTCTCGCTTGTGAAAAGGGGTTGGAAAGTGTACATGGGAGCTCAGCATCAAGAACTTGAACAAGATTGCTTCAGATTAAGCATGCAAGACTTATCTAATTGCGATCAAGATTATGTCGAATGTTTCGTGCATTATTTCTTTTTCAGGGCCAAACCAGCAACTCGGAAGTCATCCCCCTTCCGAATACACCTTCCACCAAAGTTCCCTGTTCTATATTGCCTTGCACGTACGTAATCTTACTTTGTCCCCCACAATATACATCGAACAAGACAAAATTGCAAGTTTACATCGTAATTCAAGACGACCAGGATCGAGAATTTTATATATCCATTTTAAATCATTGTACAGGGACTTGCACCAAAGTATAAGAGAGACAAGTGTTGAAGGTGTTCAAATGTGAACTAAGAAGAGCTAGAGATTCGACCCAGCTCAGTTCCTCTCTCTACCTGCTGGAAAACTGCTTGATACTGAGTGATCGAGGGTTTTCTATTTGATCTGGCTCTTACATCGTTGTCGCTCTAGCCGTTCTTGAGCCTGTGGGAGCTTTTGGTGTTTGTTGTTTTGATACGGAATTAAGCGAGCCACCACTTGACAGCATTGGAAGACCTGTCAGACGTTATATTGGCCGGGCACAGTTTTCATCCACTCCGTACATATTGTTTTCACTAATTTTCACTCCCACTCCATCAAATTGCCGCGAACTTGAGTGAGAACCTGGGCATGGCGGCCAACAAAGCCAGTAGATTCACTCAGGGCAAGCGTCCACTCAACTCCCAACTTGGATGACCAATTCCAATTCCTCAGGACACACTAAAACTCACCAACTATATGTATTCTATAACAACAGTAATGCTTATAAAATATGAATCGAGCCCGTGGGTTTGTTATGTTAAAAATGGAATGATCCAGATGATTGATGGATATCACTCTTGTCCTGGCTAGTTCTGATTACATTGTTAATGACATATAAACGACAATCGCCTCTCGGTAACAAGATATCATTGCTTTAACATTGAGCAATCTGACCAATGACTCGCCAAAGGTGAATGGCTAATGGCAATGCGACACTCGGGTAGTTGTACTAGCCTATTCAGGTTGAGCGTCCTTCGTTGAAAAACCTCGCGACCTTCCCATCTCGAACACCGCAACTTCGGCTAGAGCAATGCCAGCAACGACGGCTACTCCTTCAATTATTTCACCCTCTTTACAGCACCAAAACAGAGCAAGCAACAATTCGTTGGGAAGTTTCCTCAATTCGACAACCGCTGAATCCAAGATGGTTCGATCTAGGCTCAGAGCTGATGCCGCAGAGTTTGAGCCCCGAGCATTTTCATTGAGAGCCAATGCTTCGGAGCCCAAGCCTAGTCGTGATGTAAGCCAATCACCCTCATCTTGCGAGAAAGTAGAATACATCTAACAACCCGCAGCTAGCTCTGGTCAGACAAAAGCTCGTGGAACTGGTCACCACCTCGCAATCCATGTCAAGCCTCTCCCTCGTGCAGCCATTCCAACCTTACGGAGCGGCCTTCGCAGTCAACTCCCAATACCCTCCCAATATCGAATTCGGCTCTCTGAGTCTCCCCAAAGCAGTTCCCGCCACCGAATTCCACATCTTCTCAAACCTCCCCGCCGAGTTGCGCTTCAAGATCTGGATTCTCAGCCTTCCTGGTCCTCGAACAGTCGAACTCCATTATAATGCCCTGGCGTCACGCGCCGTGTCATGTACACCTGCCCCTGTTGCGCTCCACACCTCCCTCGATTCTCGGCATGAGGCTCTGAAGCTATATAGTCCGTTGTTTAAGGACTCGGTATTGAACGCTGTAATTTATATTGATATTCACCTAGACACGCTGTACCTTTCCGAAGAACGAGCAGGGGAGTTCCGCTACGCACCCGGGTCTGAATGGAATGAACATAACAATTACTTTGAAGTGATGTTTGAAACCATTCAACCAAGTATCCTGGATTCTCTGTCGCATTTGGCTATTAGCAATGACACATTAGGCAAAGCCTGCAGCGAGACCGGAATTATGGCTTGTACCACATTCTCCAAATTGCGGAGTCTGATTACCTTCTCGACCGTTATGGACAGCTTTGGTCCTATTCGTCCCACAGACATGACTCTATTGGACGTCCCTTGGTATGGCTGTATTCATGTTCAGGAACTCGAGGCGGAGTCTTACGTTGGCAATGGTACCATCTCTAGCATCTTTGATAGCTACCCTTGCTCCAATTGCCTACGAATCTGTGACGGAATCTATGAGCTCAGAACTTGCCACAGATACTGCCATAGACCAATCTGTAATGGATTCTGCACCACAGAAAACTCACTGCACTTTGCCATGTTGGAAATCGAAACAATGGCCAGGGTGGTAAAGGGACGGAGAGGGACAGCCCCGGCAATAGCAGTCAAGCTTTTGGTCTCAAGAGCAGAGAAAACTAAAAAGAGATATTTTTTCCCTAGTGAATATCCCTAGCGTGCTGTATCTTAGCTGGAGGAGCATTTTGAGGAAGCCACGAGATAGGATACGAAGTGCTCATTCTTTCAAGTCTGTACACTTAGACAATATCAATGAGAAGTCTTTTCGGGGAGTTCTCACATTTCCAGCGACTAACAAAATCAATCCTCTTCCTGTGAATCGTTATCATTAATCTTGGTTAATGGAATGCCTACCTGTACACTTCATGGTAGGTAGCAACCCTTACTGTTCCCTGGGCATTCTGTGCAACACAGGATACATTGCACTCCGGAATATACAGTATGTTATGCAATGCGGTGGTCAATGGCTAGCTAGATCATGAATTCTGGAGGTATGAACCGGAGGAAAGGTACATGTGACCGCGGCGCTGATGTTTTTCTCAATTGTTTTTCAACTTTTACATTTCCCAACTGCTTTTCATTCCTATGATATAACACATTGGCTCTTCAATCATTATACCCATTCTGCTTCGGCTGCACTGCTTGAACATTTGATTAGTTGATCCCAGCTCGATTCTTTTCATTCGACTCGCTCCCAGATTACGTGTCTTTCCGAGCTATCAAAAGCTCAACTCTAACTCAGCTCTACTCAGCTGAAAAGACCTTAAACTTACCTCAACCCCGGAATCTGACTCTGCCTGGGTATCCTCATCTATTTCTTTGGTTTATAGGCAGAAGTTACCAGAAATGTTCAAAGTCATGGCAGTTTCAATACTTCTCGGTGATGGTTCCTTCTTCAATCTTCCATTTGGACTGATCTTGTCTCTAATTCAAACAGATAGGGTATTGTGGCGGGGACAGCCACTGGTTTCTTTTGTCACATGACTGCGCCGGTCCTTCGCACATAAAAGGAGCCAACACTTGATTTCAGAACATCAAGAACGCAACACCAGATATATTCTATTTATTA